>JAUEJL010100794.1:0-13274 GCA_032274825.1 Drosophyllum lusitanicum
TGAGACCGTCCTAGTTGACGGGTATGATGAGACCACTTACTACGGTAGTGGGTATGAGCTATGAGCAGTTACGTGAACTATTTGGTTTGTAAGTAGTATACTCGCTAAGCCTTGGGCTTACAGTTGTTATTTTAATTCTTTTCAGGTGACGACCACGGCGGGGCTCCAGCTCGATGTTGATAGCTCATTATCCAAGCTTCCGCAACTTATCGATTTAGTTTTAATAGTATTAGTTTTAATGATCAGCAATGATGATAAATGTAACTCAAGGAATATTGTACATTTACTTTAATTACTGATTGTTATATAACTACGTTATTATTTCGTTACCGACATCTTTTATGAATCAGTTGTAAAAAAAGAATTTTTTTTGGGATGTTACACTTCTAATTTTTTAAAAACATGGATTTCAAAAGTTTAACCCTTTTTTAACTTCTTTTTAATCTTTGTATTCTTTTTAACCCTTTTTTAACTTCTATTTTCTTAAACATCATGTCTACCTTTTTTTTTAATTTTCTTTTACTTAACGTAAATTTCATATATACGTTTTTATAATTTTATGTAAACAATATTTAATTAAGAGTTTCGATTAAGGTTAAAAATAATTTAAACTCTATTTTCATTACACTCTTATGCTTTTTCTAATATATATACTTTAAAGCTTATGCTTATTTTGGTATAACTGTTAACCTTTATTTTTGAATTGTTTAAGCATTAAAGTAAAAATTTATTTTGATTTAACCATTAAACTTTATTTTTAGAATGAATTTTATGTAGGTATATATCATATTATAGTTTGATCGTTAGGTCAACATGTAAATACGTCATTATAGAACAACCGAAATTTTTGGCGCTACAACTTCTGCCTTTTTTGATAAAAAAAACTTAAAGATATGTTATAATTTATAATTTACAGACTAGCAAACAAGTTTTTAAAAAGAAAACGTCACTTACAAATATATTTCAAAAAAAAAACGTTGGACTAACTCACAAATAATATGATTTCTTAATCAAACAAAAGATCACATGAATTTTGTGCATTAGTAATATGTAAATTTATTTAAGGTAAAACCATACGAAAAAAATTGAAGGTTTAATATTAAAGCTTAGTTATGTTTTAATTTTCCCACAAACTTTATATTAATTATTTACTATTATTATTAAATTAATATGGTCATAGTGTATTATAATACTTAAAGTGTTTTTTTTAAATAAATTTGACGGGTAAATATAAGTTTTTTTTAAGATGAAAAAGTCAATCTTTTATTTATGAGATTTGAGATCTCTTTTGACTTTTTTTTGTTTTGTTATTCTTACACCATATTAGAGCCCTAATCATTTGATTATTTTTTTTATCAAGCGTTTTATTATTTTTCGATATGTTTTTATAAAATTATTAATATCTTATCATGTAGATCACCTAATCCTATAATTTATTGGGATAATAGAATTTTAGATTTATAAAACCCGGCGCAACGCGCGGGCTATAATATCCTAGTTAGTATCCATAGATGAGGACTTCTTCTCATCTCTAATAAGTCAACAAGCTCCTCATTTGTTTGTCTTGCTCGTCGTTTGCTTGTTATCTACTAGACCCCAATTTAGTCATATATGAGTAAAATTGATGTGATAAAACAGTTGTAACATTGACTACTTTTTTCTCTCCTCACTTGCAAGTAGGAGCTAAGAAGAGAGTTGGTAATCTCTGTTATGGTCAATATGAGGATGTTACTTGTGTATTACTTTGAGATTTTAGTCAGCGCAATAAGTAGGCCAGGACAACAGTCGCATGAGTAATGGTAGTCGTCTTAGGCGCACAAAATTATATAGCAGCAGGTTGATTGCCTTGATGAGTAATTAAGTTGGTGGTGTATTAGCCTCCCATGATCACGACGTGCATACCTCTATTCACACAGGTATATTCATCAATATAATGGATCGATACCCTCTTATCAGAAATCTCAAACTTGAAACTTTAACAAGAACACGTTAAAAGATGCGAACAACTTAGAACAATAAACTTATAAACACACCAAGATTTAATGTGAACACGTGGTTTAGTTGACAAACGACCTACGTCTAAAAGCATGAACCAAATACTTTTTTATTAACCAAAAGAAGTGTTTATAGATGGTATCCAAAAATACATAGGTTAAACCACAAAGGTTGCTACGGTATTTATGACCAAATAACTAGGAACCCTAATTAATTAAATTGGGCCTGCCATACGCGTGATACACCAAAAAAATACGAATCGGATGACCATTAATGTTGCACATCGTGCAACATTTATTCGCGCCATGCTACCTTCGAGGCTTCCCATTCCCCGCGCCGTGTAACAACACTTCACGCCATGAAGACCTTGATATATGGCTTGATTTATACATATTCCATGTCGAGCAATCTAGTGCACACGCCATGCACCATGCAACCATTTAATTCAATCCAGTGCAATTTATGTTTACGTCGGGTTCCTTTATTTTGGTTAGATTCTAGTTAAATCATATTGCTAATTTTAAGTCACAATTAACAAGCTCTCTTTTGATTGAATTTACTTCAACCGTCAACAACATTACCAAATAAATGTCTCCTTCCTGCCAACCTCCTCATACGAGCCATGAAGACGGAATTGAAACCCCATCAGGTGATTTTTTTGCTCCAAGGACGGTACATGCGATATTGCGAACGTTCTGACATCTGAAGGAAGGACATACACTACCTCTGATATATATATATAGCTTATCACCTAGCTTTTCTCACCGAATGGTAGCCGTTGTTTGATCCCTATCACCTCACCATGAAAAACCCACCAACCACCACTGCTCGTCGCCGTTGCTTCTGCCTTCCGCCGCCGCACCTTGCAGTCAATAGATTCCCTTCAATTCCTCACTTCATATGCTCTTATTTTGAAGATTTTATGTTTATGGGGTAAATTATAGATTATTTTGATGATTTGTTAGATTAGTTTGTTGATAATTGTTAGATTAGTGTGTTGTTAATTGTTAGAGTAAAAATGTGTGTTAGTTTATATATTATTAAAGTATAAGTGTTGATAATTGTTAGATTAGATGGTAATAATCTTGTGCTTTAGGGTTTTTGATCTTGCTAGTTGTGGCTTACATTGTAAAATTAGATGATAATAATCTTGTGTTGTGGAGTTTTATATTTTTCTAATTGTGTTAGATTAAATGATATTGTTTTTGGTTTTTCTTATGAAATATTTATGTTGTATGCATGGTTAAAGGTTTTCCTTGTAGGTTTTCTTCGATTCTTTGGATTTCTTCTAAAGATCTAATCTATTTGTGTTTTATGGATTGGGTTATTAATCTTATAGATTGTTATTTTTGGGCTTCAGAGTAGCACATTATCTTCATATCTTCTGAATTGATTTTATCACATCACCTCACATGCTTTTAATTTAACTTAATATCTTTATGAATCGTTTTCAGGGTTGTTGAAACTATTCAAGAGCCATTGGAAGTGGTGGTCTTGAGTTGTAATCACTTTGAAGGTTAGATCAATGGATTCTATATGCTAAAATTCAAATGTGATGAGTTAGTTTTGTTTTTATGCTTTCTACAGGTTGCTTTGAATTGATTCTCCTCTGCAATATCATTTACTCACTATCCAAGTTTGTGTGTATAAATTCTTTCTACAGGTTGCTTATGGTTCTCCCCTGTACATTGAATGTTAGATCTCTTTGTTTATCAATTATGTGTTTAGTTTAGTTTATTTTAATCGATTGTTGTTCTTAGCTTAGTTTGATCGATTGTTGGTTTGTGCATTTGGTTGAAGATTTAACATGTTTGTTATGATATGTAAATCAGTTTTTCAATACGTTTGATAGACCTAACATGTTTGTTCTTTTTAAGGTTGTATTTTTATCAATTGGTGAATTTCAATCTTGTTATGGTTTAACTTGAATGAGTTAAATGGGTTAAAGTATAACTTATATTTATTTATTATAGTCTCGGGTTGGACTTCATTCTATAAATGGTAAGATAATTGGTCTTGAGAAGACTATGGATATAGTATGACTTGTGATTTGTTTGTATTGTTAGGAATCACTACTTTGAAGTTGGTTTGTGACATATGTGTTTCATTAAAAAGGGTTTACTTCTTTAAAATATATTAAACTATACCCCAAATATTAATGTGTATATCCACCTTTCAAAAATATTATTGTGTGTATCAAACTTTCAAAAAATGTATTATTGTGTGTATTAAACCTCCTATTGTATATACTAAACTTATACTTTTTTTTATTTTTTTATGTAATCAAAATACGTATAATAACAACAAATTAAAAGTTTAATACACACAATAACATTTTTGGAATGTGGATACACACATTAACATTTAGGATATAGTTTAATACATTTTGAAAAAGTAAACCCTTTGAAAAATCCTTTTCTTTTATGACTTGTTTAAGCAAAGTAAAAGCAAAACCATCAATTATGATACTTCTTGGAAGAAGTTGTAACAAGTTCTTTAAGTTCTAATGTGTAAACTGTTAAGTTAAATAAGTATGGACAATTACAATACATGTTAATTGAGTTTTGACCCATTTAACCGATTATCTATATTAATGATTGTAATCCCTTCCTGTCAAAACACTCTCTCAAGCTAACACAACTCGCCACCCACATCGACACAATTTCTAAAACCATGCTATGTTTGCATCACCTTACTTACTTGTAACGAGGTATAAATTGCCGGGTATGCATTTGTGATGAATATGGTAGTTTGGTACTTTGATAATTTGGTTTTTGTTCTATCGTTTAACTTCTAAGTTTACTAATTTACTAATATCGGCTAAAATATGCGTATAATTAATATCTGATATCATGTTCTTTTAATATATTTTTATATTAAAATATGCCCGAGGATTGAAGATCAGAAACTACATCTTCTATATGATTGAATTGATTCATCATCATCTGTCTATAATGGTGCACGAACTCTATCTTTTTCTGTTTATGATGTCTTCTAACTTATTTATGAGTTAACTCTTATATTTACTTGCATGATTTGAACCCTAGACTAGATCTGAGTCATCTTATAGATTATTTGATGTTTTCTTGAATAATTATTTGTTTTTCATTAAAAGAACCCTTAAAATTTTAGCTTTAAAATTTTCTTGTTTGATTTGTTAATTGCACGTATGTTATTGATCACGAAAGTGTCGTAATTGTGTGATTTCTTCTACTTTTTGGTTAGGTGACGTACTAGGCAACTCACTAGAAATAGGGGTTGAAATTGAACACCAATAACCTTGTTAAACGCTTAAAGGCCTCATTCTTGAAACGAAAGTTCTAGGATTAGGGGTGACGAAAGATCTGATCACATAATTGAACGGTAATTCGAGATGTGTTATTTCATAGGCTTAGAGATGAAAATCCTAGAAACTGTCTTAGCATTGCGAGAGATTGAATGAAAGTTAATTAATTAACCTTTAGGGATTTCATCATTAATCGAGTTTTATTAATCAGATCTATGTTTAGGGGATATGAACCCGAGTGAATTGCATCTTCAATATTGTCCTAGATGTGTTTTCTTTTATCTCTACGTACTTAGTTAGCTGTTGTATTTTATTAGTTAATTATAAAATCGTACTTTTTTTAAATAAGATTGATTAATAGTGATTTATTTATTCAAATTAACTTTATCGTTCCTTGTGGAGACAATACATGTACTTATCATTGTTATACTGCTACGTGACAAGGTCATACTATTCTTGAAATTTTATAATTTGATTTCACACATTTTGTACATATTTATTTTGTAGCCTGATGATGTTGACGCTATTCTTAGTAACCCAAGATTAGCGCAACAATTTCAAAAATGATTCGATCGTTGTCGACTCAAATGATACTCTAGAAAATGAGGAGGACGACGATAACGAGTAGTTTATTGTTTTGTTTATTGTGTAACAAACTAAAAACATATTTTATGGATTTTGTAATCATTTGTGTGTTTTATATAATATGAAGTTTTTTTTGCATATACCATCAATATTGTAGCACTAATATAAATAGATCATTTGTATTTAAATAACAAAAAACACAATAGCAACGACGTTAATTGCGGAGATTAAAGGCAATAACAGATACACTAAAAGCAGCGACACCAATAGCAGCGACTTTTGAGCAATAGCAGCGACATGTCGTTGCTAAAGGCAATAGCAGCAACATTTTAGACTTTTAGCAGCGACAAATGCCGCTGCAAATGCCCTTTTTTGTTACCTTTAATTACTGCTATTTTATCTTATTAGTTACCTTTAATCACAGCTATTGATTAATTTCAAATGGATGGATGAGATCTAGTCTCACATTCTCACATATATTTGTTCTTATTTGAATCTTTCTATATATACATATATATAGGGTGGTTCATTCGAGAAGCTTTATTTTTGCGAGAAATGCAAAAAGATTTTTAAGCCTTTAGATGATCTGAACACGGTTGTTTACACTAGTGGCGTGCTTATAAATTAAAAGAACATAAATGGTATAATTTTATATTAAAGAAGGGTAAAATAGTCATTTGAGATGTATACCTCTTTCCTCTCTCCTCTTTCCTATAAGACTGACCGCATCAAACCAGCGGGTGATGAGCTAGTTGGAGCATGGTATCTTGCTACACTATTGCCGCCCACCATACCTACTTGTTTCGTTGGTTCCGAGTCACACCGTGTATTTTTCTTTTTCTTTTTTGAAATATTTCCGTTACATGTAAAGGTCGAATATGTATATATATATATATATATATACACACACACACACACAATATATATATATACAAACAATATATATATATATATATATATACACACACACACACACACAATATATATATATAAAAAATATATATATATATATATATATATATATATATATATATATATCACAAATTAACTACTATAAATACTATCTTAACCTTCACATTTTTTACACCATCTCATTCTATTTCTCTCTTCTACTATCTCAATTTTCTTTAAAAAAATATGGATCCAAACCAATATAATAATTTCACAACCCCACGCTAAGTTTCCAAATCGAGAGGTACAAGCTCGCAACCGTTACATCCGGAGAATCTTTTCCAAAGAACGTCGCCACCATCAACATATCATGGAAACATCCAACAAATTCCTTTGTTTTCACCACAACCGATACCTTTCAACAAGGTGGCTTCCAACAAATTCAACATGGTGCCTTTCAACAAGTTCAATTCCCCGGCACATTTCAACAAGTAATGAAACAAGGAGAATATGTAGACGTTGAGGAGGAGGGGTTCTCGAGACCCAGCCCGATGCGGTTCCCAATACATGATGAAAAAGGAAATCATCAAAATTTCAATATAGATCGATCCTAACATTACTGACTACTGAAGAAGAGGTTTTGTTGGAACGTGGATGGATTCAGGTATCTGAAGACCTCGTCGTTGGAAATACACAAAAAATAGGTATATATCTCAAAATGGATTGATATGAAGAAACATATAATGAAGTTTAACAAAATCTATAATAATATAAAGTCCAAATATCATTCCGGATGGAATGAATCGAATTACTTGGAGAGAACATACTTACATTATCGGGCAGAAAGTAAAAACACAAGTTTCAGCAATGAGGCGGCTTGAAAAGTTATGAAAGCCCATTTCAAATGAAAAATTATATCTTCTATGTATGACAACCCAAGGGCCTCAAAACGGAGCAAGATTATGTCGGATTCAAACGCAAACACGATGTTTTTCGACGCACGTTGTCTGTTCGACCTCAACGAAGATGAGGAAAAATGGCATAAGGTTGATGGAGCTTTCACATCCGATGGGAAGAGATAAAGGTAAACGTGCGGCGTCAAAATCCACAGGACCGACGAATAAGGACGATTTGATGTAAGCTTAAATTTGTAGTTTTACTTTATGAAATATAATATTTATTATTTATCTTATATTAAATTCTAAATTATTTATAAAAATTACATTATTTAAATTAAATAGTGTAACACCCAAGGTTTAAAAAATTTCTAATTAAATAAGTGTAACGGGTTGCCCATTTGAGACTAGGAGATGTTCAGAAAATTGTAGGGTTAAAACTGTCAAAATAAAAGTTATTTAGTTAAGGGACTAGTGTTGCCATATTTCAAACTTGTAGATATACATGTACTTTGTTCGTGAACTCTCCATTTCATTCACGTACATACATACATGCATACAGCACTAGGTTGCCATTTCCCTTGCCATATTTTGATCAAGAACACAGCTGATTTGAGATATCAATATCACCAAAACACTCTAGTATAGATCAAGGTATGGGTTGTTTAATTGTTTTCTTGAATTTAATGGGTCAAAGGACTCAAAAAGGTTGAATCAAGAGTTAGAATATGTTTCTTGTTGTTAATTTAATGCTAATAGTTTTGGGGTGTCGGAAAACACCCCTTTAGTGTTAGAATCGATTAATATTAAGTTTATATGGTTTTTGGACAGAGAACAGCAAGACAGTCGGCGAACTGTTGCTAATATGTGAAAGGCACGAGCATGCCCAATGAGGGTACGGGCGTGCCCGGTGACCGTGACTAAACCTAGTTCTTAGGGTCCGGGCATGCCGGGGCACGGCTGTACCTATGTAAGGTACAGGCGTGTCTAGACCAGTACGCCCATGTCTGAGTGTGGTCACGATTAGACCAAAGACATGAGGCACGGGTGTGCTCGCAGCAAGCACATGCGTGCTTTGGCCTTGTTCAGTTTTCAGTTGACTAGATTTGCTATGTGTTTAATACCTTCATTGTATATTACTTGTAGGATTTAATCATTAGCGTATACTCTGAGTTATATCTGACATAATTGCTAAGGTGAGTTTACTAAGCTCTGATTCATATGTGTAACATGTATGATGTATTGTAATGCGTATTATTAATCAGTGGATCAAAAGTGTGGGGTACCATGCTGCTTCGTGTAGTAGGTGCTACGATCGGCATTTAGCATAGTGGGGCGATGCTAAGGTAATAGGTTAAATGGGTCAAAAGTCAACTAATTATACATGTGCTTATATGATTTTACAGTTTAGCATCCTCACTAAGCTCTTGTAGCTTATGAGATATTATCTTCTGTTTTGCAAGTCGTGATAGCACCAAGGTCAAGGCTCCGGTTTGACTAATGGCTTTTAAAACCATCTTTTGTAACAATAACGCTTTTTTTACGTAATTGAAAACACTTTTGTTGTAAATATGTGTGTACCTCTTTTGTACAAACTTGAGGGTTTTAAACAACTTATGCTTCCGCTAGCTTTTCTAACGTTTATTTTGGCTCAAATGAATTTATTTAAGTATTACTTGGTATCAGAGCCAAGGTTTGAAAGATCTGGAGGTGTGTTATGCACCATCTGGACTTAAACCATGGTTCTGAGAATTTTGTCAAACTGGAGACTTGCAGCTTGGCGAGTATATTGTGTATTATGTGGAGGATGTCTAAATGTGAATGATATAATGAAGGATGTTGTAATTTCTCAGATATTGATGACTTATATATGATGCTTTATACGTTATGGATCTTTAGTGATACATGGTCTAAGCCTGTGAATTGGGGACTTCTTGTGGTAAAGTTAAGATCTAATGTGTATAGTGTGTTCAGAGTAATATACGGGCTCATATAATTACAAACACATGATACATGTTGGAACTTGACGAAATCATTGGAAATATTGTGAATCAGGTGAGAGGTACTTGTAGGAAGTAGTACACCTGTAACATAGAAGTGCCTTAGCATGAATAGGGCTACTTCGAATATGAGGATAGGTATACTAATGTGTTTAATGAATATAACAGTTTGATGTAGAGGATAGTGTGCTAAAGCTTCCGTATGCTTTAATGCTTTATCTATACTTCCAGGATGGTGAATACGAGAGGTTCTCGAGCAACTAATATTCCAAGGGGTGGTCCTAGTAATAGGCCAGAGAGAATAGAACCCAATGTGACTAGTAGGAGGATCCCACTAAGGGTACAGAATATTAGAGAAGAGGAAACACCAGATCTAAATCAAGAATTTGTTGAACCCACGCCTAGGGGATCGATTACAGAAGAAATTAGCAAGGCAATGGAGAAGGCTATACCCTACATCATTTCACAAGTGATGGAACAATTGAGGATCAAACTGGAGATGCCGTGAGGTAGGAGGTAACGGAAAGGTTAGCTGCGATTTATAGATTCCGATGCATGTTAGCCACCGTTGTTTCATGGATCTACCGACCCAGTTGTCAGGCATAGGTGGATTTCTGAAATAGAGGGAGCTTTTCATTCTTGCTCATGTGCTTTAGAGAACAAAGTGAGGTATGCCTCTAATTAAATGAGAGGTGATGCCAAGGACTAGTGGGATATGGAGAAGAAACAGAGAGGTTATGCTCAGATCGAGGCCATGACCTGGGAAGAGTTCAAGGAGATCACCACTGAACAGTTTGTTCCACAATCGGAGATTGATAGAATTGTTGATGATGAATATGTATCGTTATATGATGGTACTCAAGCCAAGTATTAGAGAGTTTATCGATTCGAGCAAGCATCAGACTGTAAAATCCATGATGGACGCAACCCGAGCTAGGGAGTTGGAGCTAGAAAGGCAAGAGAAATAAAAAAGGCCGGTAGAGAGAACATCACCACCGTTTAAGAAACCGCGTGTAGAGTTTGGAGAAAGGAAAGAGATACCGAGGGTGTGCCCAAGATGCAAGAAAAATCATACAGGGAATTTCCAATCTAGCGTTCCTCATTGATTTAGATATGGTAGACAGGGTCATCTAAGTAAAGACTGCAAGAACCCGATAAGCGTGTGCTTCAATTGCTATTAACTGGGTCATGAGAAGATTAATTGCCTTCACATAGCTGCACCAGCATGTCCAGCGGGTCCTAGACCTACTCCACCTTTACCTCCTCTACGAATTCCCAAAACCAGAGATGTGAAGAAAGAAAACGCACCTAGACCCAAGGGAAGCGCTTTCAAGCTTACAGTTGAGGAAGCAAGAACCGAACAGGATATGCTGACAGTTACATATCTTATAAACAGTCTTCCTGCTCTTGTCGGGTGCTAGCAAGTCCTTTGTATCTGTTTCTTTTTGTAAAAAATTCAATCAAACATGTGAAAAGCTAGATTCTCCTCTCGAGGTTGAAATAGCTAATGATAAATTTGTGCTTGTAACTGATGTGTATAAAAACAATGTGATAGAGATAGATACCGTTAAGTTTCCTATTGAGCTCATACCTATACCTATGAGAGATTTACAAGTGGTAGTTGGGATGGATTAGCTTGGATATCACAAAGCTACCATTCTATGCGGGCAGAAATTGATACGGGTTTACGCCCCAAGTGGGGAAGATCTGTCTATTTATGGTGATGTAAAAAGAGGAAAATCGTGTATGTTCTCGGTTTCTAAAGCTCGGAAATATCTTCAACATGGGTGTACTTCCTTTTTAGCCCATGTGATTGATACTAAACTGGAAAGAAGCAAGTAAGTGTAGAAGACGTGGCAATTGTTTATGAATAACCTGATGTTTTTCCTGAATATCTGCCTGGTATACCGCCTGAAAGACAAGTTGAATTCAGAATTGACTTAATGTCGGGAGCTTCACCAATCGCGAGGGCTCCATACAGACTTGCCCCACCGAAAGTACAGGAATTAATGCAAGAATTACAGGAGTTACTGGATAAAGGATTCATTCAACCCAACAGCTCTATGTGGGGCACTCCTATTTTATTTGTGAAAAAGAAGGATGGTACGTTTCGGATGTGGAACTGATTATCGCGAGCTCAATAAAGTAACCATCAAAAATAAATATCCTTTGCCCAGAATAGATGATCTATTTGATCAATTACAAGGGGCATCATGGTTCTCGAAAATTGATTTAAGCTCGCGTTATCACCATCTCAAGATAAAAAACAAAGACATTTCCAAAACATCTTTTAGAACCCGATATGGGCATTTTAAGTTTGTTGTTATGCCCTTTGGCCATACAAACGCACCTGCAACATTTATGGATCTAATGAATCGAGTATTGTGTTCATAGATGACATCCTTATTTATTCGAAGAAGCCTGTAGATTACAAGAGGCATTTAAGAGAAGTGTTAGAGATGTTAAGGAGAGAGAAGTTGTATGTTAAATTCTCCAAATGTGAATTTTGGATTCAAGATGTACAATTTTTTGGTCACTTAATTAATAAAGATGGAATCAAAGTGGATCCCGTGAAAGTGGATGATGTGATGAAATGGGAACCACAAAAGAATCCTACCGAAATCAGAAGCTTTCAAGGGTTGACAGATTATTACAGACGGTTCATTCAAAACTTTTCAAAAACTATGGTCCCATTAACTAAGTTGACCAAGAAGAATGTAGATTTTGTATGGGGAAATGATCAGGAGACTGCTTTTACAACTCTTAAGCAAAAACAATGTGAAGCACCAATTCTTGCTCTACCGGAAGGGGTTGAGGACATAGTGGTATTCTGTGACGCTTCTTAACAAGGTTTGGGTTGTGAAAGGTAGGGTTATCGCCAACGTTTCTCGAAATCTTAAGCCTAATGAAAGTAACTACCCAACTCATGATTTAGAACTAGCAGCTGTGATCTTTGAACTCAAAATCTGGAGGCACTATTTGTATGTTGTGAGATGTATTATTTATACTGACCACAAGAGTTTCAAGTATTTCGTTGACCAAAAGAATCTTAACTTACGACAAAGGAGATGGTTGGAACTCTTGAAGGATTATGATTGTGAGATTCTGTATCACCCTGGGAAGTCCAATGTTGTAATAGATGCCTTGAGTAGAAAGTCAAGGTTAGTACTTCTGAAGAACGAATCTTTAAGGAAAACTGTAACCATGCCCTTACTTGATGTCATAAGAAATGCACAGTTAGAAGCAATTAAAGGATTAAAACCACAACAAAGAGCGAATTCAGGGGAAAATAATCAATTTTATCCGGGATACTCGTGACTTGTTTGTAACACCACAATTGTGACCTAGATTTTTCTTTTTTTAAAATACTGTGTAAGCGATAAAATATAAAAAAAGATATTTACAACTAAATATAAGAAAACAGTTTTCCAAGTTATCAGTATCTCAAAACACTAGTGTTACAAAAACAACGGCTCATCCCAAAAGTAATATCAGAGTGCCAGTCAATTATTCCCCAAGCTACACCCACTCTCAGCCAAAGCGCTGACTTACCAAAACCTGTAAAAAGAGTGAGAGGTGGGGGATTAGCACAAAGCTAAGTGAATGAAAGTTAAATCACAA
>JAUEJL010100805.1:0-13274 GCA_032274825.1 Drosophyllum lusitanicum
GGGGGATTAAGGGGGAGTGGAGAGAGAGAGAGTGTGAGAGAGAGAGAGAAGATATGGAGGGTGGCCGGAGATGGTGGTGGTGGGGGGCCCGCGGTGGGGTTGGGGGTCAGGGATGGTGGTGTCAGGCTGTAGGGTACATCTACGGGGATCATTTAGAAAAGGGGTTAGGTCTTTATAAGCCTTGTTTTATTATTTTAATTTTTAATAGTAATAAAAACGTAATTAACTCAAAAAAGAATAATAATAATAAAAAATAATAATAGTAATAATAAAAAACAAATGGGTTATAAAATAATTAAAAATGAAAATAAAGTAATTAAAAATGAAAATAAAATAATTAAAACCAAGAGACTCATAATGAGTTTAGTCTTTAGAATTTTAGATAATTAAACTCGGCTTAATAATTAGTCGGTGTTCACGTATTCCGGCCCAGCCTACCCGAGTATTACGCTATCAAACGACGGTGCCGCAACCGCGATGCTCAGTCTGAAACACCGCCTGACCACCATGTCCGCCGCCGCCGCCATGTTATCTTCATCTTCTGTATCCCACGGAAACCCTAGATTAGACATACCATCAGACTCCAATCTCTTCCGTTCTGTAAAATCCTTCAACCGCCTTCCTCTCTCCACTCGCTTACCCAAAGTTTCACTTCGATGTTTCGCTTCCGCCTCTACAACGGCTATCGATAAAATCCCCGTCCTCAATCCCATAGTTGAGATGGACGGTAAATATCGTAGAAATACGTGTTGACTGTTGATTCTAATTACTCTTTAGCAGTTGTAATATAATTTTGTTCGTTTTTTAGGCGATGAAATGACGAGGATCATATGGCAGATGATAAAAGACAAGGTATTAAGATTTTGAAACTGTAATCATTTTTCGTTTTCCACAGTTGACCTCATTGAGTTCAGAGCATCTTCGTAACTTATTGTTCTTGTTTTTTCCTTCTTTCAGCTCATTTTACCGTACATAGATTTGGATATTAAGTATTTTGATTTAGGAATATTGAACCGTGATGCTACAGATGATGAAGTCACTGTAGAAAGTGCCCATGCCGCTCTGAAGTAAGTGCTGCTGGTCGTTTCATCATCTTCTTATTTTTTTCTTTCTAAATTTATTCTCTCAGTTTACCAGTCTCTGTATGAGTATGCCTATTGTCTTTCTTGTTCAAATTTAAGTTCTCTTGTTATATATTTGTAAATGCGCGTTGATTCTGCTTTCAATTTCGGCTTCTCTGTAGTCTCATGGTTGCTTTAGAGGCTGATAAATAAGTTGAGTTTCTATTCTAGGTCTTTGTGGTTCACAATGCATAGAGTACCGAGATCTCTACATAAATCATATGTAGCCTGCATTGGCAAACATATATAGATCACACTAAACGATTCAGGGTATCACTATTATTAGAAAGCTTCATAGACATTTGGTTCAGATGCTGGTTTGAGGCAAAATGCAAGCCTTCTTGTTGTGGATTTTTGGAAAAAAATGCTGACTTGATACTTCATTGGTGATTCCTGCTAGATAGGATAGATGTGGATGCTTAAGTGAATTTACAATTTTACATGATACAAGTTACATTATTTAGGCGAGGCATGGGTAGTTCAATGAGTTTGGGTGAACTGAATCTGAAGAAATTTAGTGTTTAGGGGGTATGAACGGGAGAACAGACTGGATTTTAAGTTTAGAGTTGTTATTAAAATATTTGTATCACAAGTCTCTTGTTGAGTGTCAGTCTTTTGAAAACGTTGTGACAGAACTGATAATATGGATGGGGTCGGATATTATTGGCAATTGTTGTCTTATTCTAAGGTGCAATAGCTCCAGACAAGAAGTGAGGACTGATTGTTCAAGTGGCTGTTCCAGTTTTGCTTTCGTCATTGTCTGACATGCTTATATGTGTATTTATTTGTTGTTATTTAAAGTCTTACCCAATTTGTTTGTGTTTTGCAGGTATAATGTTGCTATAAAATGTGCTACAATCACACCTGGTTAGTCACTCTCTGTAAACCCACTCCTAATGTGTTTTAACTCCTAAAATGATTGGCGCTTTGTCACTGATGTGAGATATATTCATTCTTACCATTAACTATAGTCAGGTTTTCAGTATGCACATGTGCAAAGGGATTTTGAGGCTTTTCTTGCAGACTAGGTTGATTATAGCGATATCCTTGCCTATATGTTAAGTTTTTCCCAACTATATTGGGTTACGTCGATGTATCTTTTGGCCAAAATCGACTGTATTTTAGATTACTGGTCTTCTAGTTTGATCTATAGCTCTATGGATGCTAATGGCACCAAGATAGTGGCTTTATTATTCCACGTACATGTTCAAATTATTTTAAGCACCTTTGCTTACTTTACGACCTGTTGTGAATTTTTAGTTGCTTACTCATCTTAAAGTTAGCCTTTGGTTCGAATAACTTCAATCCTTTCTTTCAAGCCCTTTTATGAACAAGTAAGTTCTTGATTGCTCACTGTGCAGTTAAAAAGAAAATTATAAAATCCCCTTCTGGCTAATAATGCACAATTGTTACTGATATCACCATCTATATTATTTAATCAACAGGATTTAATATTTGTTCTATGATATCCATTATCCAGCATATATCCTTTCTTGCAAAATCCTAGTAGTCTTTGAAAATCCCTGATTTCAGTTTGTGGTCATATTGTCTTTACTACGATAGTTAAATCTCAGATTTTGTTGTTTGTTCCTGATGATGCAGACGAGACAAGAGTCAAGGAATTTGGGTTAAAGTCCATGTGGAGGAGTCCCAACGGCACAATCAGGAATATTTTAAATGGTTTGTAGATTATTTACTTGGTATAGTGGTGAAAATTTTTAGCACTGGGTTTCACTCAAGTATACTCTGCATTGCCATGTTGACTTAAGTCTATACAATTGTCTATTCTAATTTACAACGTTCTCTTTGAGTAATGCTTGTGAAGAGGAACAAATTGATACCCTCCTGGTCTTAGTAGACTGTAGATATATCAAAATTGGTCAACCAATTTATAATCCATGACATGATTATAGATTTTTATGTTATTAGGTAGGATTACTTATGTTCATGGGCTTGTATATATTTTCTCTTTGTTTTTAATTCCTTGAAGTTTCTTATACTAATATACTGTAGCTGAGTTTTTGAGTTTTTAATTTGTCTGCAACAGTGGCATATCACCTTGATCATTCCACGTAATTGTGTTTGCATTGTCATTTTGTTTTTGCACTCTTAGTATACAAGCTTTAGTTGTGAACTATTTTAACTAGTTAATATTTGTGGATGATAGGGACTGTTTTTCGTGAGCCGATTTTATGCAAGAATGTTCCAAGGATAGTTCCAGGTAATATATCTAATTGCTAACCATGGTTGGCTGCTGGAAACCTAATTTTTTCCCCACTTGTTAATATGCAGGGTGGAAGAAACCAATCTGTATTGGCAGGCATGCCTTTGGTGACCAGTATCGTGCTACAGATACAGTCATTGAAGGCCCTGGAAAACTCAAGATGGTTTTTGGTATTTTAAATATTATTTCAGTCTCAAATAAATTTGTAACTGAAACATAAGATAAATCTCTAAAAGGTGGTTATATCATGATCTGTGCAGTCCCAGAGAATGGTGAAACTCCCGTGGAGCTCAATGTTTTTGACTTTAAAGGTCCTGGCATTGCACTTGCAATGTACAACGTTGATGAGGTTTGGTCTTGTTCATATTGCTTACTTTCAGATCTTAATATCATTAAATGATTGAAATCTTACCATGGGAGATAATTCTTTTTGGTAGTCCATCCGTGCCTTTGCTGAATCATCAATGGCGATGGCTTTTTCAAAGAAATGGCCTCTATATTTGAGCACCAAAAATACTATTCTGAAAAAATATGATGGCAGGTATGGGTATCATTCTTTCTGATATTCACTTTTCTTCAGTGTTTGACTATATACATGGCATTTTTTCCCTACGTATGTTAATCATTGCAGGTTTAAAGACATCTTTCAGGATGTATATGAAGAGAATTGGAAGGAGAAGTTCGAACAACATTCAATATGGTAATTCCCTTTCTATGGCTAGACGTAGGTTTGTACTTTTCTTGGTGATGGTTGATAAATGGTAGGAATATATAAATATTATTCGGTGACCTGTTGCCTAATTGAAGGTATGAGCATCGGTTGATTGATGACATGGTGGCTTATGCACTAAAAAGCGATGGTGAATATGTGTGGGCATGCAAGAACTATGATGGAGATGTCCAGAGTGATTTACTTGCCCAAGGTGATGTAGCAGTCTGATTTGAGGCTATAGCTGTGTGGTCCAGTAGAGGGGAGGGGGTTATAATGGGCGGGGCATGTGAGTTGAGTAACTGGTTAAAATGGGTTTGGGTTAAAAGGGGCAGCCTTTGGTACGGGTCGAAACGGGCTTGGTTGAGTTAGGTTGACCTGGAACTTTTGTTGTTCTTTTACAATAATATTTTTGACTAGTAATTTGTGTGTTAAACATGAAAGAATATATTATTCCAATGATAAGTTAATTATGTTAACAAAAAAATTTAGTACATGGTATGCATTAAAAATACACTTTGGGTGACTTTCGGCCTTTTTTGACCCCTTCAGCACATTTGACTTGTTTTCAGCCAAATATTTTTGTCACACATTTGTCCCATCAGAGATAATTGATAGCACGAATCAAAATGTTCATAAGAAAATGGGTCAAAATAGCTACCTCTAGTCAAGACCAATAAAAGGCGAATCAGTACAGCAACCATAAATTTTTATCTTTTTATTTGCAGGATTCGGTTCTCTGGGCCTCATGACTTCAGTACTGGTCAGTAAGGCTTACATGTATTTATCATTTTATGAGAAGATTATTTGGTTTTAGCATTTCTCAAAAAAAAAAATTGCAACACATGATTTGCAGTTATCATCAGATGGGAAAACACTGGAAGCGGAGGCAGCCCATGGGACTGTTACTCGTCATTTTAGGCAACACCAAAAGGGAAATGAAACCAGCACAAACAGTATTGCTTCTATATTTGCATGGACAAGAGGACTTGGACATCGGTCTGTTTCTTCCATCACTTTTAAGTGTTTTCTTTTAAACGGTCGTGTTATAATGTTCATTTTACTTAAGATTTCTTTGCTACAGTTTCAGATGCTACATAAGTGTTGATTCTACTGTTGTATTTTTCTGATTTTCTTGTGCTGCATGATGTCGTTGATCAGAGCCAAGTTGGATAAGAATGAGAGATTGGCAGATTTCGTTCAGAAGCTAGAAACTGCATGTGTTGAGACAGTTGAGTCAGGAAATATGACCAAGGATCTTGCCATTCTAATCCATGGACCTAGGTGGGTGCTACTCCCACTATCTTATTAATTTTACATGCTATTTGAATGTAGATACTTATGTTATTACTATCCGTTGTTGCTCGTCTGCCAAAATGAATTTCTACCATTTATATATTAACACTAAAGGTGCCATTTCAATCCATTCAACCATTTAAATAATGTAGTTCTTACCAAATATAAAAAAAGGAGAAAATAATGTCAATGGGGCCCTGGACCGGATTTGCCTGTTTTACCCTGCATATAAAGTGTACCCAGTTTGATATGTTACTCAACCTTGTTGCTTTTCCACCTCTAGTTATCATGCATAAAAAATGTTTGGAGGTCAATGCGCTGGTAGTTCTGAGAAACAGCTTGGAATTCATTCAGTTATAGTTATCTAGATGATGACTAATATAATAAGTAGAGCTTGGTGAATCATTATATAAACTATCTGCTGTACAAAAAAATTTATATAAAATATCTACTTTAGCCTTAACTCAGCTTGACATCTTGGATATTTTGTTATCAATGTTAGCTTCTGAGATAATTACATATGTACAGGGCATCTAGGGAATTCTACTTGAATACGGAAGAGTTCATAGATGCTGTTGCCCAGAACATGGAGTCAAAGCTTCAACCTCTTGCAGTTTGTTAATGTATTATTGGTCCACAACACACACGGGGGTTTATTAATTTCTGCTGGAAAGGCATAAGTGCCATCGACTATGGCTCATGCCTGCGAAAATGGATACCAGACAACAAGATAAACATATACGTGCTGCAGGTGTAGGTCTTTCTAGCAACGCTGATTTTCTTTTGCATAGGATTGGTATCAAGTTAATTCCGTAACAAATTGCTTAGAAATGTCTTTTGTGGTGCAACCATGCAGCAGCAAAATTGTAAACAAAAGGGGTTCATTAATTTAGTTTTCTTTTGGTACTGTGACTTTGGGTATTTACTGGGTGGTGGTGATGCATTGATAACACGTTTATTTTTTATGCTTCTTTCAAACGGCTACTGGCTTCCGATTGACTCGATTCTTTCTACGCTAAATGTTTATATTCTGTGTGTTGGTGATAAATATAACTTGAATGGGCTTTTCATTAAGTTGAATTTTTGAAACTGCGACGTCTAAGAGGTTGTACAGCTTTTCCCTACTAGGTTCTGGTTTTCAAGATGTCTTGGAACACAAATTTTGATATTTTATACGCCTTTGTTAACTTATGTTTTTAACAAGCTAACATGTGACATCTAAATGGGTGTGGTTTGTTGTATGGGTTTATTGGTTAAATTTCTCATAATCATCGCTTCAGTTTACGCTGAATAAGGAAATCGACAGCGTTTTAGGTGGATGGTTTTTGAGAAATGGGTATCCCAAATGCTTAGGCACATTCTAAAACTACTAGAGGTTGGGTCTAAAATTTTGTTCTCAACTTTATTTCTTCTTAGTTCGTCAGTACATATCCTAACTTGTTATGTTTTTCTATTGTGTGTATCGGATTTTTAAACTTACCTTTTATTGTAACTAAGTTAGGGAACTTACCGTTTAATGTATCATATCTGGTATAGCAGGTCACAATGTTTTTTTAACGGCAAATACACCCCCCCCCCAACTAACTTACTCCTAAATCTATTCTATTGTATACAACGGGATTTTAACCCACAACCTCTTAGGAGGGGACAACACTCCACACCAACAGATATTGCCGGGCTACAAGCCCTTTGGTATGGCAGGTCACCTTGTTAAAGTGACTTATGTTTGATTGACGTGGCAGTGACTTGGCCATGACGTGGCTGCTTACTTAATATGCAGGGTTTATGTATGCGATTTGTATGTGGTAATCGTCCAGCGGCTATCTATTACAGGTTCTAGATTCAAAATTTCGGAGTTTCAATTGAGGGTTCTTGATTCATACCCATATGGATCTGTCATCGACTATTCGTCTGCGATTCTATCATGTTCAACTTTAGTGTTCATATGATTGTCCAGATTATGGTTTGAGATTGCACCGCTAAGTATCAATCAGGGTTCATTATCAGTTTGTTCATGCGACTTCCAAGTCTGGTTTTCAAATATGTTGTTCAAATAATTTAAAGCTTTATGTTTTTTGAATGATTTTCAGAGATTTTCAATTTAAGGGTTTCGATTTTTTGATTTTGATGTTTATGTTGTTCATATTGTTTATCTGTTTTGATTTGGATTTCAAGTTGTTCATGGTGCTCATAATTTGTTGATTTTCAGCCTATACAGTTCTTGATTGTTGGCGTTTATGTTGGTTCATTTGAAGGTTGGTTCATATAGGTTTCAATGATTCATTAGTTCTTCAAGGGAACATGTTTCAAATCTGACATTGCGATTCAATTCATACATCTGTTTGCACTTTGATTTATCCATCTGTAAGAGTGATTTTGTTTCAGATTTGATATTACGATTCAATAGTTTGTTCACACACATTTCGTCGATCCGGATTTGCAATTTCGGATTGAAGGTTGATCCGTATGGGTTTTAATGATTAATCATACCAAGTTCATATGAATTTATCATATCAACGATTTTGTTCATATGGGTTTTCTTATTTGTGTTTTCATATAATTCAATATTCATGGACCATCTTCGTATCATCAATTTTCATCTTCGCTTACGTCCTGTTCTCGAGTTTTTTTTAAGGGTGGAAAGGAAAGGATTTTGACGGAAATCTACCTAAAAGATGTTCTTGAGTTTCATTTAAGGAAGGAAAAGAAAGAAAAGGGAGGGATTTGGAGGGAAGTTTAAGCTTATTTTGATCCTAAATCTTTCCTCCCAATTTTGGGATGATTTGAAAGGAAAACATTTCCTTTCCTTTCCTTCTCTTCCCTTCCCTTCCCTTCCCTTCCCTTGCTAAAAGGTGAAATGTAATTACCTTATTTATTCTTTAAAAGTATTTGTACTAATAACTGTTATCACTTAATGTCATGTTAGAATCACTAACCTCTAGTAATAATAATTGTTTTTATTGTTATAATTAATTGTCACGTTAGCATCAATTTAATTTTAATATTTCTATATCACATAAAAATCCTTCGTTAACTAAAAATAAAATTAAAATAATTCTATATAAAAACTTTTTATTAACTCAAATTACAATAAATATAAAAACGCCAAACTAATAAAAAAAGACATTAAAATATAAAAACAATAAGTTATTGATAAAAATATAAATCGTATTTTCACATCAACCGGATTGTTGATTTTAGTGATCACTTCTTAACAAGCGGAGGAGATACAAAAGCCGTTTAGGTTATCGACTTTAAGATAATTGATATATCTTTTCTCAAAACATCCAAATATTTGACATATTACGTAAACGTTCAACTTTTTGAGTTTTCCTTTATAAAGCTTTGAAGATTACTCTAGTTACTTTCTTTAGTTTCTCTTGGTGTTCTCGTGATTCTTTTATTTTTTGTGTTACGGAGTTTCTTATATCCTTAATTGTCATGATGACATTTTTAAGACTTAGAAAGTCGACTTGTGGTCAAGCTGAGCACGAGCTCAATTTTGGCACGTTTGCAACTGTATTGAATCAACAAGAAGATGCATTGAAATAGAGGGAAGGAAGTGAAACCAAAATCACAAAAAATAAACTTTCACCCCATAGAATAATTGACTGTAGTAGAAGAAGAAATCAAGTTCCACCCATTTGACGGTAGAAGAGGAATCAATCGACTATAGAAGGAGAAACAACCTATTGAAATAAGCAATTGGCTGAGAATAGGATGTGTTGAGAGTGGTGTTGTGGCCAGGTCGTTGCTGTAGAAGAAGATCCCAAATTCCATTCCTTCGACAGTAGAAGAAGAAACAATCAACTATAGAATGGAGGATTGGGTTGCTTTAATAGTGCGAGTATTAAACCTGGGTTCGGGTGGGTTCGAGCTGAGAGGTATTCTCATCCTGATTTTTAAGTTTAAAGAATCTTTGTTCCATCTCATTATCCGTTCAACTAATTTTTTTTTCAAAACTATCAGGTCGGGTATTATTTAGTTATGAGTTCTCTTTATTGTTTCTGTTGCGATATTTTTGAAATAAATGTTATGATCTAAACAATAGCACCAGAGAAAAATGAGTGGATCATGTTATGGGTCTGTGGTGGCTCACTACTAAGAGTGAAAAAAGTGATCATCTTCTACCACATTGTCATGTCTACTCTTTTCTCTCACCATTCAATCCATCATTCAGCCCCGTAGTTTTTACTCTTAACCGCATTAAATTCTGGGACTCACTTAATACACATTAATCAATCAAAGATTATATAGAAAATAAAAAACAGAGATAGATGGAGACTTTGGACCCACAAACTATCACCACTCAGCCACCTTTCATGTGGCATTCACCCCCCAAACCTCTCCAGTTCTTGATCATAGAGTGACACCCTTCACACCACTCAAGTGTGGTACCACATACCCACTTAACGCACTCCCACTCTTACCACTCTAAGACCATCAACATCCATGTCATACGTAACATCAGTACCACATGGGATTTCCCTTCAGTCACTCTTCTAACCCGCAAACCCCCGCATCCATTCGACACACTCATCTCTTCTTTCACGTATTTTTATTTTTATTACAACTATTATTAATTTAAATAATTTAATTTTTATTAATAATCTATTATGTAATAAAAGATACCATATAAAATATTATATTTCATGAAAAATGTTTAATATAGTCCATAATTAATCCTTAATCAATGAAATCAATGGTGCAGATTGTATTTTAAAATTTTGGGCGGAGTGACATTTTCTTAATTCACATGCGATGCTTTTACAAATCACATGTGATTGTATACTGAATCACCTGTGATTGAATATTAAAATTTTAGGACTATGTTTTTTAAATGAACTTTATTGAACACAACTCTAAAAGTATAACTTTTAAAAGTCCTAAATCTTTTTGGCCTTTTTCATTTTTTTTCTTTTATCTTTGGTCGACTTTATGTTTTTCTTCTAGCTATTTTTCTTTTTCATTTTTCAGTTTCTTGAATATTATTATTAGAACAATAAAAAGTAAATTTTTGAATGTTTTCCATATTCTTGATGGTTATATATATTAGTATTGGTAGGTTTCCTTATAGATTATTACTTACAGTGTTTTCAAAGAAAACTTAAATTACATTATATAAATTAAAAAAACAAATTTAATATTAAATTTACCCCGTCGCGAAGAGCGGGTAAAAAAAATACCTCTTTTAATACAAACTAAGAAAACTTTGGTTGATGTTTTGATGAATTCATAAGAGGGTACATAGTGGGATGAATAAACCAGTGAGAATGGACCGGTCACGCTTCATCACAAATTCACGATGTGATGTCGCATGGAGGCGCTGATTTGAAGCTCAGTGTGACTATACCTACACGAAACACCTCGTGATGGAAAATGTTTGTGCTTTTGATTTGTTTTGTGGGTATAAAAAAGAGATTGTATGATGGATAAAAGATTTTAACGGTAATGTGATATTTAAAAAACTGAGAATACAGATTTTATTTAATGATAAAAGAAAACCCTCTAATGACCAACTAATGGCAAATCTGGATTGAATTTGTAACTCACAATAAATTATTATTATGCTCAAACTTATTCTTTAATTGATGGTTTCATGAGAGATTTGATTACTTAAAACGAAAAACTAGAGACGTAAACGAGTCGAGCCAAGCTTGAGCCTTATATTTATTAAGCCGGAGTTGTTTAGGCCTTTTTAAGCTCAAGTTCGAGTTCGGATCATTAAAAGCTCGTGATGTTGAGCTCATGCTCGGTTACTTTTAAGATATGTATGAAGCTTGGGTTAAGCTCGTTTAAGTTACTTTAAGCTTGATGCATTTAGGCTCAGATATTAGTTTGAATTCATCAAAGCTCGTTTACGCACACGAGTTTAAACGAGTTCACTCTTTAAGGCTCGTGTTCGGGGTCATACTTGTTTACTAAAAGGTTTAGTTTGGGCTCGAGCTCAGACTTGTAAGACTTGACTTGTTTCAAATTTTAATGATCCAAAATTGAATAACTCGTACATCATGATAGGTCAGCTTGTTTAAATCTATGCTAAAAATCAGGGTCGTCTCAAACATTTTCGTGGCTCGAGGCAAAATTAAAAAATGGACCCCTAAAAATACTAAAATATACAAAAACAGACTAAAATATATAAAAAAGTTGAATAAATAAACTTACAATTGTTTAAGTTTTCAAATTTTCAATAAATTATCCATTGACCCTCTTTGAAATCATTTTAGGTTTTCAAATTCTTTTCTTTTCTTTCTTTTTTTACTACAAGATAAATGCACTCTGGAAAACATGATTTATTAATTAATTATAGAGTGAATCAGGTATTCAAGTAAAGAAACCGATTAACTTGATATCAAGTGATTCAACTATTCAAGAAAACACACAAATTAACTTGATACCAAGTAATTCAAGTAACCAGCTTAACTAATAAACTGAATAACTATTAAACTAATTAACCGACTATCAAGACTATTCAGCTAATTTTCAAGTGTTTCAAGATTTCAAATAAGTGACACGCAACAAACTCTATAGTTAATATCAAATGATTTAACGTAACCAATTAACAAGTGACTCAGGTAAGTAATTGATTTCAAGTAACTAAAACAAATTAATTAACTAATAAACAATAAGGGCAAAAGAAGAACCAATCAACAATGATGACACCAATCGTCTCTACTCTCTCCCTGACACCTCAACATTTGATTCATAGCTAAATAGTTTTGTTGTGACATTGATTTCCCTTTTCTTTTTCCCCTTATGCGATTGCTACGGGTCTGAGGTTTCTAAGCCAATTGTTATTTCAATTTCTAAGTCAGTATTTCAGATTTTGGGCCTAAGAAAATCCGTCTTTTTTCCTATTTGTTTGTGCATTTGGGCTCAATAAAGTTGGTTCATATATATATACCATGAGCCTTGAGCAGTTGCCCGGCTCTTAAGACGGCCTTGCCAAAAACATATGACTGATTGAAAAATTAGTTATTATTTCATACCGTTATTCCATCTTATAATCTTAGGTCATGTTTGTTTCGCAGGAATTCAATAGAATTCGAAGGAATAAAATAACATTTTATTTTTATATTCCATTTGTTTGATCATTAGACATAAATCTATTCAACTTCTTCTAATAAATTTATAAACAAAACAAAATATATAATTAAAATAAAATTGAATTCAACTATTTCTTTTTGAGTAAAATACACGGATGGTCCATGTGGTTTGCCACTTATTACATCCACGGTCCTTTATGTTCGTTTATTACGCTGGTAATCCCTACTGTTTAGAGTTTGTAACACTGATGATCCTTATTCACTCTTTATGCACTTAAAAAGACAATAATGCCCTTTTATTATTAGTTTCTTGTTTTTTATAACTTTATTCATTTTAAAACGGAATTATTAATTACAAATAATTAAATAAAATAACTTTGATATGCTACCACTACTAACAACTTTGAACCACCACCATCTGACCGGTGACCACCATGTACCACCATCATCTGACCACCTTCGGCTACCCCAATCTGACTACCGTCAACTACCACCGAACCACCCCTGACCATCGTCTACTACCTCCCACCTCCTACCACCACCGTCTACCCCCATCAAGAACACCAAGAACAACCTCTTTGCCTCCATCGAAGACAATCACCGCCTCTCATCAATAACCACCACTCACCACCGTCTACAACCACCAACAAAAACAAGAACTTGGACATATTTGAACCGTCGCTCACCACCGTTAATGCATCAACACATACACAGATCTGAACAAATTTTACGAAAAAAAAAGAAAAAAAGAAGAGAAGAAGTGAAGTCAATGGTGGTTGTCGCCAGAGCTTGGACAGATCTGAACCATCAACGCAAATCGTCTACAACC
Organism: Drosophyllum lusitanicum; assembly: GCA_032274825.1. Taxonomy (NCBI): domain Eukaryota; kingdom Viridiplantae; phylum Streptophyta; class Magnoliopsida; order Caryophyllales; family Drosophyllaceae; genus Drosophyllum; species Drosophyllum lusitanicum. The sequence continues at coordinate 13,226 of JAUEJL010100805.1, forward strand.
ACCACTCATCATCTTCAACACATCAATGTACATACACAGATCTGAACAG
>JAUEJL010100815.1:0-13272 GCA_032274825.1 Drosophyllum lusitanicum
GTGCCGAACGTTGGAAAACAAACATGGAATTTGAAATATTGATAAAGAAAATCGTAGTTGAAACGGAAAACCGTATTTGAAAATCGTACTCGAAAACCGTATTCGAAAACAGAAAAAATTATCGTCGATGACATTTGGCCTAAATGGGTCGACCCGAAGGTCAACACGAAAAAATTGACACGAAAATAAATGGGTATAAATTGGGTCGACACGAGACTGACCCTAACCCGAACGACACGAACCCGACCCGAATTGATAGCCTTAAATGGCTCATTATTGACATATTAATGGCTCATTAATGATGCATTAATGAGGGGTATTTCGGGAAAATCAAGGCTCGATATTCAATGATAACTCACCCGACGCAATTCACGGTTGAAAAATTATATAAAAAACTAAAATACCCCTATTAATAAGCATTAATGACGGTTACAAATTATAAATGGTACTCGCAATAAAAACGGTTCTCAAATGCTTTTCAATATATATATATATATTCAGATTATTATACTATTTAACAAAAATGATATGTTATATTCAACTGGATATAGATTGCATGTATTTTTGTGTGTGTTTGTATGCATGTGTACGTATGTATATGTTCTCCGACAACGACAAAGTGTTTCTAGAGGCTATGTTGAAGAGAACAATATTTAGAAGGTCCCAATAGTCAATTATTATTGGATTCCCTATATTAAGACCACAAAATGAATATTCTGGGCAAAAATTTCAATTAGTGGAAAGCAACTCTTGACAATTTGTGATTTACGATCAACCTCATATATAGTTTGAGGCACGATATAGATAAGAATGACATATTATTATATATTTATTAAACAATTTAAATACCACTTTTTAACAATTTCAAATAGTTTAGTTTTAGGTGATCTGAAAAGTTTTAAAAAATATCTTTGTTTTAAACCTCGTTGGATAAACTTCTTAGATGATCTAAAAGAATATAGGAAATAACCAATCAAACGGTTCAGCTATTAATATTAAAATATAGCTTCACTTCCTGTCTGCTAAAAGTGAGAAATCGGTTTCAACTTATTCGACTTAAACTCCAGTTTGATTATTTACTTAGGCTTTGGATAAAACAACATAGTTTTATTGGTTGCTTTCTTGTTTTTGAATATCATCAACTTGCTTAAAGCCTGTATCAACATAGACACAGTGTTAAAATATCAATCCAAATGTGAAATATGTTTATTCCTCTAATTGTGCGTTGTGTAAGTGCAGGTTAATATGCAAATATTCTGGTTTGAAAAGGGTAAGATGTTACTTTCGGCTAGTGCTGCAACATTCTTAATTAAAGATGGGATGTTAAATGAAAATGCGCCTGGCAAATAAAGAAAGAAGATCGAGGTCGATCAATTCTGTACTAGTATCAATTGCTCTTATGGAAATCCTTTAATCTACTCTCAATCACCTCTCGGTTGCCTTGTTTGAAGATTGTATATTGTCTAAAAAGCTTGATCACATAGGGTTGTGGAGCTAAAACTCGATTACAAATCCCAAACTAGGGTTTATAGTAGGATGAACTAGTTGTGGCAGCCGTAGGTTACGGTGGAGGTGATGGTATTTAAAGTCATTGGTACATAGAGTGAGAGAGAAAGAGAGAGATCGACTAAAAAAGAGAGAGAGGGGGGGGGTAGGTAAAAGAGACATTTTCTAGGATTTTTAATTAAAGGGTAGAGATGTATAGTATTTTTTTTATTGGAGAATGCTAACCAATAAAAGTAAAAAAGATTATTATAATTTTTAAAAATAACAATTATAACTCATGTTTCATAATCAACATTTCATGTTTACAAAGAAATCCACCTGAATCATTGTTTAATTAGTATTCAAATTTTTCATATAAGACATACAGTTACTATTATTAAAAATTAAAATCATATTTTATTACTCTAATCCACAGCCCTTAGGACTATGGTTAACATTTTTCTTTTTTATTTTTTATTTTAAAAAATAATTTAGGAATTAATTAAAAATGTAAAAATTGAATTAAAATATAGACGGAGACATTTTGGTATTTTTAGTTTGACTAGAAACTAAAGATGTAAGTTGTATGAATTTAAAAACCAAATCTGCAAAATTTCAAAGTTAAGGATAAAACCGTAAAATCACTAAATTATTGATCCAAAAATGTAATTAGCTCTTAAATTCAATTACATAATGAAATTACAATTAACCAAAACACACCCCTACAATCTTCTAACTCGTGGCGAATTTATAGTTCATTGCCACACACATACCACATACGTATTGGCCGACGAATGTGGTGCAATCGGCAAAAGTTAAAAGTAAGTTTACCTAAATTGGTAATCGCAATCCCTTAATTATTTTCCCTTTTGACCTTCAAAATTGCTCAATTTGGCAATTGACTTTAATTTTACATCCAAATTCTATGGTGAACCATGTATTGATCTCCACCACCATGCCATCAAAGCCTTAAACACTTGGAAGATTCAGGTGTTACTATTCAAACCCTCTCTCGTATATCAGACATATTATATCAGTCATCTATAAGTTTCAATACATATCACATACTCACAAACGTCAAATCACAAGATCAATTTTGAGTGGCAAGAGAATCAAAATAGTCACATCCTACTCAGAAACATGATAAATCAAAACAATCATATGTTTCCGTGAAACCCGCACCCTCTTTCTCTCTCTTCATTTCTCTATTTGGATTGTTTGTTCAAATCAAGGTGGGTTTCTTTTCTTCTATTCTTTCCTTCATTCTAATTACATCAGATAACAGGAGAGAATAAAGAACTTAAAAACAAAATAAAAACACAACAAGAATTTAAAAAAAAAATTAATTTCATGAAACCCATTTGAAGATTACGTATAGTTATTGTATAATTTTGAGATATGGATCTGAATAGAAGCAGAATTGTTTGGGTAATTGGGTTTGTTGTTGTTCTTCAATTGTGTATTTTGTCATCAGCCAATGTGGTTTTCCAGGTTCGACATAGATATGCTGACAACACAAGATCCCTGGATACACTCAAATCTCATGATGCCAACCGTCACCGGAGATTTCTATCCGCCGCTGAACTCCCTCTTGGTGGCGACGGTAGCCCTACCTCTGCGGCGTTAGTCTTTCTCTCAATTCATGATTCCAATTTTTTTTAATTTTCCTTTTCTACTTGAATTCCAAAATATGGTTTATGGGTTGCCATTATTTGTTCTTCTAATAAAAATTGAGTATTGCTTGATGGCATTGAGCCGTAAACGAACCGAACGTTCAATAATTGTTCGTGAATTGTTCGGCGGGAAGTTCGTTTATTTGTAAATGAACGAACATGAATACATTTTTGTGTTCGTTTAGTTAAACGAATCAACACGAACAATGGTCTTGTTCGTTTATTTATGTTCTTGAACGTTCATTTATATATAGAGTGTTTAACAATGTCAGATTTACATTATATTGTGTGTATTTGTGAGCATTCCTTCATTTACATTCGTTTACCCCTACGAGGCATAGTGATTAGATTTTAGGTTCAAAATGTAAAGGGTTACAATGATAAAAATGATTAATATCATGTTTAAGGATTTTGAATTCCTATGGTTACTCCTTTGCATTTCTAAAATCCTTCACTTAAAGGACTTCTTGGAATTTTGAGGAAATCCCATCGTTTGAAATCCAAGCTTATTTTTCAACCAAGTGCAGGATTTGTCGGGATTTAAAATCCGAGGCAATCTGTAAACCAAACAAGGCCTAAAAAGATTACAAACGGGAACTTTAGGGTTTGCATGCTTTACCCAACTTTTGGAGTAAAATATATAGTTACAATTTCATTCAAAAGTTGCATTATTAAGTGTATTCATAGTGTTCTTTACCAATATATCTATTGTTTGTGCAGTCTCTACTTCACTAAGATTCAAATCGGGTCTCCTCCAAAGGATTTTCACGTGCAAGTCGATACAGGGAGTGACCTTCTATGGGTGAACTGTATCGAATGTGAAAAGTGCCCCACGAAAAGTGACCTTGGAGTAAGTATCAAATTATAATCGCTTATTCTCAAGTCGTAAAGAAAAGGAAAAATATAACATGTTTTTGTTTTCTTTCAAAATCTTCCCAACTGTGGGATGAAAATGAAGAAAGAAAATCCTGATGAATTTCCCTTCCAAATCTTATCTTTTCTCTCCTGTAAAAACTAGGGAACATGAATAAAATTCATTTTCATTCATAAATCCATTCTTTTATCCATTAATTATAACTCGGGAACATAATGTAAGGCTTAAATGATGAGTTTCACTGTATGGTTATATAAGGGTCAAACGTTCAGTTTCATTCGGGTTATAAAGTAACTGAATCAAAGTGACCATTTAAAGGGTGAAATCAAAATTTTAAACAAATTATCTGAATTTTGCTCACTTTCAAACCATATATTTCTTATTTCTTACAATAATGATTGATTACGTATATTATAATTCAACCAATAGATACCCCTCAGTCTGTTTGATCCAAAGGACTCCTCAAGTGCTAAAACAGTTGCTTGTGATAATGAGTTTTGCAAATCTACATTCGCTGGCCCAAATGATGAGTGTAAAGTCGGGATGTTGTGTGCATATTCTGTTACATACGGTGATGGGAGTTCAACCGCCGGTTTTTTTGTCAATGACAACGTAAAACTTGCCCAAGTTTCTGGAAACCGTCAAACTTCATCTATGAGTGGAAATGTAACTTTTGGGTGAGTTTTTATCTTGTGTTTAATATTTTGTTTGATTTATAAATCAAAGAAAAAGGGATAGATTTGAATTGAAATTGGGTTATCCTGAACTTTTTTGTGTTCTTAAGGTTTTTATGAGGAATGTTTTGGCTGGTTTTATTTTCAAGACATTTGGGCCAAATGTGGCAAGATTTGAAGAGAAAGGAAGTAACAGGCTTGACAAAAGTTGATTTAATGACAATTTTAATCCCTTCTCTTCTCTCTCCTAAAGTTTAAATCATAACTCTAGACATATGGGTATAAATGTAAAAAGGAGAAAAAAATTTGGTTTTTAGTTTGTTTTCGTTTTATAAGAAAAATGGAAAACATGTTTAGAGAGGAATGTGGAGTTTTCATTATTCGTAGAAAAATGAAAACATGATTCGCTGATATGTTTTCTTATAAAAGTTGTTTGAAAAAAGTATAGGAGTTTACGAAAATATAAAGAAGTAGAAAAGTTTTCTATTTTCTTAACAAATGTTTAACTGAACAGATTTTCTAGTTTTTAGTTTTTTTGAAAAAAAATTAAAAAATAAAGGATTTCTCTAAAAGTGAAAGCAGTCTTACACTTCTTTCTTTTTCGCTCCATTTCCTGAACATGAAAAATAAGTAGACAGGCAAAAAAGCAAACAACAAATATTTGCTTTCATTCAATCTTTATTTTGAGGAATTAGGAATATACTTTTAATATCAAGCATTTTGGGGTCTATACTTTTAAGCAAACACATATTAGTACCTCATTTTCAACCTAGGTACTTTTTTTAGTATAAAGTATAAACTTAAAACATGATTTTAGAAATTTGTTTCCCAACATAGAAAGTGAATGAATTTACATACCTTTTGTTCTCAATTTTGCTTGACCAATCAAGTCCTTTTTTTTACATATAATGTTCATAACTTCATGATCAAAGATAGGTGTGGAGCTAAACAATCAGGAGAGTTAGGTTCATCAGAACAAGCACTAGATGGTATTCTTGGATTCGGGCAGTCGAATTCTTCGATGCTTTCACAGCTTGCTTCGAGTAAAAAAGTGAAAAAAATGTTTTCACATTGCTTGGATGGTAATAAAGGAGGTGGGATTTTTGCTATTGGAGAAGTGGTGCACCCAGAAGTGAAAACAACACCACTGCTAGATGATAAGTAAGTTATCTTGTTTTACTATTGGATTATGGTTTACTGTTAGATCGACAATAAGAGCCTGAAACGACGAAATGTGGATCAAATTGGTAATAAATTTGAAGTTGTGATTTATGTACACTGTAGGACACATTATAATATTGAATTGAAGTCGATCGATGTTAATGGTGAATCTGTAAAACTCCCAACAAGTATATTCGACTTTGTAACGAAGACAGGAGCTATAGTCGATAGTGGTACGACTTTGGCTTATTTTCCTGATGAGGTTTACAACCAACTAATGGAAAAGGTATGTGGAATAGCTTAATCTCCATTGTTCTTCCTTACATTTATAGATTTTTATTTTATTTTTAGTTTTTAGTTTTTTTTGTAACTTTTGATGTTATCCTTTTGACCTAGATCATGGCTGCACAACCTAACAACAAGCCACATGTAGTGGAGAAGTTGTTTAAATGCTATAAATACTCTGGGAAGTAAGGCTTCTTTTAAACATATGTAAAAGTTCAATTTTCTAGTTGAAAGCTTTTACAAAATAATCTAACAAGTTGAGGCTTTTTATACTCTTTACTAACTTTCACTCTCATTTTGTCAAAAAGTGACACATTTGACTTTTGAGTGTCAGTCAGATTATTTATTAGACTTCAAATTTGACTAAAATTGACTATTGTTCCTCCCATAATGCAGCATTGATGATGGTTTTCCTGTTGTCAATTTTCACTTTGCAAATTCACTTTTATTGAAAGTTCCTCCTCATCAATATTTCTTCAAAGTTGAGGTATATACATTTAAATATTTTGATATTATAACATAAAATTGGATCTTATCTATTACATGACTTTTAATACTAACAATTTGTATTACCTCCTCTTTGCAGGATGATGAATGGTGCATTGGTTTTCAGAATAGTAACCTTCAATCAAACACAGGAGATGACCTAACTCTGTTGGGAGGTAAATATATTTCTTTCTTGTATGCATTAAATTCCATTTATATGTGTTTTCAAAAGTAAAAATGTTTCCATCCCCCAACTATTTTTTATAGGAGGTAAAATGGACACATTGTATAACGGGTCAAAATGGATAAACTTTGAGGACGAGTCGAAATAGGTGGGGTCAAGTTGACCCACTACATAAATAATTAATATGTTAAATATGATAGTTACTACTAAAATAAAAATCCAAGTTTTCTATATAAATCATTCATTCAGATTCAGATACATAATATAATGACTAGTAGTGTCCTTAGACGTACGTCTTGACTTTTGAAGGTCAAACCTACTTTTGTTCAAACTAGATTTGAGTATATATTTTAATTCTTTTCTTAAGCTTCAAACATATTTCATTTAAGTACTTTTGTTAGATCAAAACTTAAAACTAGTACTTCCTCATACAGTCAACACTATTCTTGTTAAGTTTTGAATTTAGAATGCATACCTTTGACTCCCTAAAGTCAATACAAACTGTATGAAATTATGTATATTTGAGATGCATTATTTAATGTGAAGGTATGGATTATTTTTGGCTTCGGTTTGAATTTTGTTTTTTTTGTTTTTCCTACTTGCAGATCTTGTTCTATCAGATAGGCTGGTTACTTATGATATGGAAAGTCAAGCCATCGGATGGACCGACTATGATTGTAAGTATGCTTACTTTGGTTCATGCATTTTTGTTTACACAAAATTTCGAAAGATTGGACTCTCGAAAGATTTTTTACATAATTATGATTATGATTTTTCCAAAATTATCGAATTCGAATTACAAGGAATAGCTTCAAGTAACTAACTATATTAGGGTTCTTAATAAGAACCCTAAAGACCGGTTTTAAGGACGAACTTTATGCTTTACATAGTGTTACTTTATGTTTAAAAGTTTTATGTGATTGATGATTGGTAGTTAAAGTACTACAACTATTTAAGCATAAAATTCATGCTTAAAAACATTCTTTAATTTTGACAATTAGTCCTCACGATGGTAGTCTAACGCTTGATGACGTGGAATCTATAATAAAGGTCTGAAAGGGTGGGAAACCATTTTTTAGTTCTGATTCTTTAAGTTGCAATAACTATTTTCGGCTTTTGTTTCTCTTGAAGGCTCGTCAAGCATCAAAGTGAAAGACGAAGAGTCTGGGAATGTGTATGAGGTCGGTGCCCAAGATATTTCTTCTTCACATTATACATGTAACTCTCGAATGATTTCCGGGTTGCTCTTATTTCTTGCAGCTAACTGTTTGATCAACTAGACAAACTAAAATGCATTTTGTATTAACATGCATCCCTGGAATTAAAGCAATTGGGTTTGTGTCATGGTGTATATATATCCTTCAATTCATGATATGTATATATTCATTTTTACAACTTGTAATTAAGTAATTATGAAAATTATTCATACATATACTTGTCTGCAAGCTTCTTTTCTTGAATAAGGTAGTTGTACGTGTTACCGAAAGGCTCGATAAGGAAGACTACATACCTTACACAGAGGTTAATCCCTTCAAAATTTGGATCAAATCTTGTTGTGCCCATGCAGCTTCAAGTATTTGCTTCAATGATCTCTATCATGGCTTCACAGATCTTAGAATAATGAGAGAATGATAAATACACACTTATTCCAAACCCAAATGTCATATGTACAAGCCATTTACCGTTTTATATTGTGAAGATTTTTCATTTCAAAATCCCATATATTTTAAATCATATACAATGTGTAATATAATAATACTTAAATATCCCATATTTAGTCCTGATAATTAATATATACATATATACAAATATTCTTTTTCTTTCTCCATTCTATAATTTTTCTTGTAGATCTTTATTTAACATTTCAATTATTCTTTTCTTCATCTTAGCTCTCCGTAAATTCTTTTCTAAAAATTATGTTATCTTCAGATTTTACTGCGAGAACCTCAAGCTTTTCAATCTTTGGTTTATGATAGGTTTACCACTGATTTTAGAATCATATATATCCACAATGATTTATAACCAAGATCATCATCATTCTCTTTTTCTTCACATAAGCATAATGATCTTTATATCTTTTGATCTTTGAGCATTCAAATAGAATAATCTATCTTGAACATTGATAATATTTGCTTCGGAGGGATCTTCTTATTTAGCATCATTTGGAATCTTTGTAGAAACCATAAAATCTCATCCACTAAGACATGTTTTCACCTACAATCTAGAAATGGTTAGGATTCCAATTCCTGTTTTTATGCCCAACAATTCCGCAACACCTTTAAATATATATCTGTTCCTCAAGGTCACTCATACTCTAAATGTGCAAACCTAGCGGAGAATAATTCACCTATCTAGACAAAATAGGTATCCACCAAAAGCTGATTTTGATGGGGTAGATCGATGAAGTTGATATCCACCTAAAAAGATCAATTTTATCTATTAAGATGGAATTTTTTAATAAATTTTACAAGATGTAGAGAAAAAGAATATATGTATATCATAAAGTGATGAAGATTGTTAAAGAAGCTAAGAAGATAAAATTAGAGTAAATTACAAATTTCGTCTATGTGATTTGCATAAAGTTTCCGGATTCGTTCTTTAATTTTTAAAATTATACTAATGGTCATTGTGGTTTAAGTTTTGTAACAAAATGATCTTTTGACCGTTAAAGATAACAGAGACATTGTTAAGTTTTTTATAATGATTATTTTACCCCGAAGCGGTGGCTGCTACAAGAAGGCTTTCTAGGTTTAACAGGCTATTACCGAAAATTGTTATACCCTTTAAATAAAAAAGTTCAGTAAGTCAGTCATGAGTAACTCTCGGAAGAGGAAGGGGTGAACGAGCGCTGCGGTAACGAGCTTTCCTTATCCCATTTTTAAATTAGTTTATTCCGCAGCAGCAAATCCTATTCTGACATATCACATTCGGTCCATATGTTTTAAGTTTGTTGCATTAATGGTCCTTTAGGTAGTATTTTTTGTTTTTATTACTTTCAATTAATTAACTTTACTTTTAATATTTTCACTACTAGAAAAACTGAAATTTCCGACGAAATTTACGGACAAAAACCGTATTAGCGACGGAAGAGGCGGATTTGCTACTGAACCAAGTTATTAGATATCAAGCTAGGGCAATTCCTCGCTGTTCTCTCGCTAATTTGCAACGGATTTGCGACGGAATCCAAATCCGTCGCAGATCTGTCGCAAATTATCGAGGAACAAAATCATCTCTAATTCGTTGCTAATTAGCGACCGAATTCCAACAGATTTGCGACAGTTTCCGAATTAATGTATTTCGTGGCTATTCCCTCGCTAATTAGCGACGGATTTGCAAGAGATTGCGACGGGTTCTGAATTTAAGTTTATCGTCGCTATTCCCTCGCTAATTAGCGATGGATTACGACAGAACTGAGTTATTAAGGATCAATGGTATTTCATAGCTATTCCCTCGCTAATTAGCGACGGATTTGCGACGGACTGTGGCATTTAATCACTATTCCCTCGCTATTAGCGACGGATTTGCGATAGACTGTGGCATTTCATCGTTATTCTCTCGCTAATTTGCGACGGATTTACGACGGATATGATTTTTTTAAGGATCAATGGTATTTCATAGCTATTCCCTCACTAATTAAAGACAGTTTTACGACGGACTGTGGCATTTCGTCGCTATTCTCTCGCTAATTTGCGACGGATCTGAGTTTTTAAGTATCAAAAGAATTTTGTCGCTCCCCCGTTGATGAGGATATGTATACCTTTCACGAGTTAATGGACGCTAGTAGTGTTTTTAAAATCTTGTTAGCATTATTATATAAAATAAATTAGTAAACTAATAAATTATAGTACTCTTGATAGTTTTATTTTTCTTGGTTTAATATTAATATTATTATTGATATTAGTAAAATTAGAAGCTACTCACGTAGAGCTAGGTATGCATTGGGTTGTTAATCTGGTTTCCAATTAGTATCGTTGGGTTTTCTAAAAAACAAATATCACCTAAAACCCAGTCTTATTAAGCTTTAGGTTAGTTGGGTTCAGATTAATCATGATTTAGGTTAATGAGGTCAGGTTAGACGTGTTATTAGGGGTAATTATAAACTAAATAATTTTTTTGACTTTTTAGTTTTTGAATTTAATTATGGATTTAAGTTTTTGCATCAACCATGTGTACTCTTTGCTATTAAGTCTTCGAAATGTGTGTATGAATATTTTTATCAAATAAACTATTTATAAGTTGTAACAATTGCATTCACAAGATCGAATTTTTGATCTACGGTTTGGTCATTGACGGTGAATTGGTGGTTATATAAAATAAAATAAAAAAACAACAGCCCTACAAGATAAAAAATGGATGTCGGTTGTTCCAAGAATAATAATTGAAAAATAAAATTATCAAGAATAAATTTAAAATAAAAATAAAAAGTCAAGAACTTTAAATATTTATAATAAATTTAGATAAAAACAAAACACAAATATCATTTATCAGTTTACTAATTTATCCTATATAATAATGCTAACAAGATTTTAAAAAATATTAAAACTAAAGTTAATTAATTAAAAGTAATAAAAACTAAAAATACTACCTAAAGGGCCATTAATGCAACAAACTTAAAACTTAAGGACCGAATGTGATATGTGAGAAAAGGGTTAAATAGTCATTATAAAAAATTTAACATTGCCTCTATTATCATTAACCGTCAAAGGACCATTTTGTTACAAAACTTAAACCACAATGACCATTAATTAGTGTAATTTTAAAAATTAAAAGACGAAACCCGAAACTTTATGCAAATCACAAGAATGAAATTTGTAATTTACTCATAAAATTATTACTACTTGAATATAAATGGAAAGATTGTTAGGACTAAATATTGTATCCATGTAGCATGTAAACATCGTGTGTGAATTTTGTATTTTATACAAACTTACGAGTGCTAAATTGTAAAGTACTTATTGGGTTTGTTATGTAAATTATTATAAACTAGGTTTCGTTAGCCCGCACATTACTGTGAGATCTAACTATTTGTTATGATTATGTCTTTATTAGAGATATGTATGTATATTGAGGTTTAGTGTATGACGATCTAACCGAATTGTATAGATCGGCTAGTGCATGTTAGGTTTTTCATTAGGATATTAAAAACCTAATAAACCTAGCCTATCTATACAATTAGGTTGAGTCATTATATTCTAAACATTAATATATATATATATATATATATATAATAAGTTATAGTTACGTATGTAATCTATTTATTGTCTCCACGGATACATACATTAAGATTTTTTGTTGTTTAAGTTAGATTTTTTTACATATAAAAATGTTGTAGGCCTTAGAATTTAAAATTTTTTATTAAAGATGTATAAAAGCTTAGAATTTAAAAAAATAATCTATTATATAATTTTAAATTATTATCTAATTTTACATATAAAGTTGTATTATCCATAAACCTAAGTATCTCTTGTAAAGATTTATAAGTAACTGATTATAATTTTTCTTAAAAATTAAAATAAGAGTAAAATATGTAAATAAGTAGCATACGTTTGTTAAAAGTTTAAAATAAAAAAGAATGCAAATAATACTAAAGCCTAATACAATAAAAAAATATATAATACTAAAAATCATTAAGAGACAAAAACATGAAGTACTTAAAAAAAGTTATAGATACCAAGTAAAATAAAAAAATAAAAATATTGGCTTGCATATATAAGTGAAGGAGGAAGCACAATTGTAAAGCATGTGTAATATCATATTCAAATAATAAAGTTAGTGAGAGACAAGATATATATTAGCTTTTCATTAAAGTAATATTATTTTATAAAAAGTACTCTTCGTTAAAATTATTTAAATATACACCCCTTACCCTTTTACTTTGAATAACGCAAACTTATTTTTAATACCAGGAACTTTTGAATCTAAAATATCTTTAATATATTAATTTTTCTAAATATGTTGTTGTCAGTCATGCTTAATATTTGATTAAGATCTTTGAAATCTTCTTTCCTCATCAACTTTAACAATTTCCATCATATCCAAGTTCTATCATTTTAGACTTACTTTGCAAGACTAAAAATACCGGTATTTTTACAAATTAGAAAATCTAAAGCTATAAAGAACAACACATGTTCAGCCTTTGACTTTAATAATTTAGAAATAAAATATAGAAGGCAATTCAGCACTTAACTAATAAGACAACATTGTACAGCTGAGCAAAAAGTGAGTAACAATGCTTAGATGGTCAAATTTAATCATAAGCACTCAGTTACTTGAGCATATAGAATGATTAGATGAGGCTTAGCTGATTCATTCTGTAATACCCGGTTTCTCTTATTTAATAAAAGAGTATTTTGTTATGTAATTATTATTTGATAATAAAGGTTTATGATGGTTGGGCTTTGTTGGGCTTACCTAGTTGAGTAAGAAAAGATAAGCTTGGGCTTGTTTTAG
>JAUEJL010100826.1:0-13271 GCA_032274825.1 Drosophyllum lusitanicum
TATATATATATAAAATAGTGAAAAGTTTATTTGAGAACCGTTTATATTGCGAGAAACAATCTTAGCCGTCTAATTTCTCCTCCTTTAATTGGATTATCCACCCATGAATTCCTTGCCACACTCATTCCCTACGCTCTTTATCCATGAATTCCACTCACCAAATAAACACAAATATCAAATATGCATACTATAAGAAGATGTAAACAAGACAAAGTTTATTGCATTTTTATATAATTTGCCCTTTGAATAATCCATCATAAATTCATCTAAAGACGTAAAAAGTTTTATTTTTTTATTGCATAAACATAGTTTAGAATGTATAATTATCCAAATTTAGAGATAAAAGTTAAAAAAAAGAACAAAGCCAAGTACGAAGTCAATTTACTGCTTTAATTTAATAATTAATACGCAGTATCTTTTATCATAAGATAATTTACAAAAGGTTTTTAAGTCAAAAAGATAAAATATTATTAATATTTAGTTTTTGTTTATATTTATATCTGTATCAAAATGATACAAGTGCCAACTTTAACCACCTTCTCCGATCATAAAAACCACTTTTACCGTACGTATTAACTCCTCTCGGATAGGATAACCGGAGAAAATGTGGTACCGTATTTTCTCACAACTCCCAATCTCAGATAATTAAACACTGATGATGATGATGATGGAACCGTCGCAAGTTTTCAAGTACCGTCGTCACTTCATAATCCGACGTCGCATCTCCTCTAACCGTCACCTCCTCCGCCGTCTGCCACAGTTTCACACCCTATATAAACCACAATACCACCAACAAACTCCAATCATATATCGTCTGATACACCGGCCGGTGTCATATCTATCTGTTCCCCTAAAATGGCGCCAAGGAAAGACAAGAACAAGATCATTGAGGACGACGGTGAGTGCGCCGCCGCCGCCGCTGCAAGCAAGCGGAGGAGGATTGAGATTTTGAATGGTATGAACGGGGTCCCTTTTACAAGCCCTATCACCCAATTCCCGTCCATTCATCTCCTCCACCAAAATCGCAATCGCCCACAAAACACCACCACAGCCGTCGGAATCGATCTGCAACTCTCTCCTCCGTTACCGGAAGAAAACGAAGAAGAAGAAGAATTGGCAGGGCATGATGGTTTTATCTCTTCTTTAATTTCACAACAAAACTTCATCATCAACTACCATGTAATTGATTAATTAATTAACTAACTGTTCTTCTAAATTAATTATTACAATTAGTTTGACCTTTTTAAATTATTCCATCACTCATGCTGGGGTTCTTAATTTGACACAGATCAACCTAACGCTACAGAGCGTGGAGGAATTCTGGCGGAGAAACCTTGGCGGAGAAATTAAAAGGAGGAAGGAAACTGAAAGAAAATTAAAAGATAAAGAGGAACAATCGAACCGGTTCAGACAGATGTATCATTTCTATGAAGAAAGGGCGTTTATTTTGGAGGAAATGATGCAGCGAAAGGCTGCCGGCGAGGGATGCAGTAACCGGGCCGCGGTTGCTCCGGTGGAAGAGGTTCAATCGTGCTTTGTTGATCTGAACAGCGCCCAAAGAATGGATATGGTATGCAAAAACTGCCGGTCACGACCGGCGACGATGCTGTGGCTGCCGTGCCGGCATTTGTGTGTGTGTTTGGTGTGTGAGAGGAGGGTGAAGATCTGCCCCATGTGCAGCGCAAAGAAGACTGAAAGTTTCAAGATTAATCTGCCATGAACGAAGACTGCAATTGTTTATAATAAATTTAAACGTGAAGTAAAATATTTGTTGATGAATAATTAATATTTGATGATGATATCTGTTGATGTTTTTAGCATGTTGGGAGGGAAACAAACAAATATCACTCCTCCAAAATTCATAGCTTCATCTGGGTGGCACATGTAGTTTGGGCTTTACTTTTGGGTCCAATTTGAAATTTACAATCCATCATATTGAAGTTTTGATACTTTAGACAATGTATTTAATTTTGTCACTAATCACTTATTTAAAAATTGGTATTTTGGTAATGACTAGAATTTCTTTTTTGTACACATTGTCCAACTTATTTACTATTATAAAAAAGTCTTGTGATCAAGTGTAGTGCCGACCACCGGATCCACTACTAGTCTGATTAACAACTCATGTTGAATAATAATAAATGACATCCGCATGCATAATCAATAGAGAAATGATATTAAAATCAGATTTATTTCAATTAAATACAAACCAAGTTTTCCAAACTAGCTAGTCTTTTTGATTAGTTGTAAATGTGATAGAAACAAAATCAAAAGACAAGACTGCATATCATTCATCCCAACTTGAAGGGCTTCTCAAAATTTTCTCCCTTTCAAGTTCCTACATTATTATTATTAAAATCATGTGCTTCTTTTAATAAAAACTTATTTTTGTGAATGCGCTTCTCTCTCTCTCAACATGTCTTTTCTCCTTCAATGAATATTCTGGTTAATTCAATAATTTATTTATAACTATATGAAAAGCCCAATCAAAATTTACGCTCTTTTACATAGCAAATTGAAGCTGTCGATTAAATCAAAACAATGAATAAAAAACATATATACATCATTGTCTCTTTTAGTAGATATATATATATATATACACACCTTGAGATAAAATATATGAAAAAATACATAACAACTTTTTCTTTTTATGAAAAGAAAAAAAAATCCATCTACCAATTCAGGAAGTAATAAGACTTGCAGATCACCATATACATCTAAAATGAATCGTCTTGTGAGTGTTTCATTTCATAAGGGCTTCAAAAAATTGAACTGGTTAAAATGTTTCTAGCTAGTCTAGCACACAACTCATCAGAGTACATGGAATTGGACCTCTCATTGCCAAAACTCAAAATTTTGAAGGGGTGTTTATGGACATGTAAAGAATTCCGTAAAAGATCCAACTTCATTGTATAAATTTGGCTTCTATATTTTTCGACGTACTAAGGTTGTTCATTCAGGACATTCTCCTCTTTTACATTTATGTTTCATCATCTTATAGAGAATGCCTTCAATGACGAGATGCTATCCGGTGTCTTTGGCGGTGGCCCAAAAATCTCCCAAAATCGAAGCGTTTCATCAGCACCAGCCGACACCAATGACAACCCATCCGGGCTCTGAGACAGCTGCAAGACTCGCGATGAGTGGCTCGTTAAATCACCCAATTTAACCATTGAAGGGTACCTCCATAGAGAAAGATTGTTTTTACGTTCATCATTTGTGCTATATCCATGACCACTTACTATCTCTTTATAATGTCTGTTCCACTCTAGCCCACAAATCTGCACAAGTTACAACTATTAGAGCACGCGTTACAAACTACACTTAAAAACAGTGACAATGATTCAAGAGAGACTTGCCTGTGCTTCTGTGTTGACACTATTAATACAAGTCCCTTGTTGAGTGTTCCATAACTTAATGCAGCCGTCATCAGTGCCACCACCAGATGCTAGCACTTCAAAATTATAAGGGCACCAAGCTAGAGCCTTGACTGCAGCCACATGGTTCGTGAACCGGTGCACAAACCGGGCTGAGTTCATCCTAGATGCTTCCCATATGTACACAACATTATCATCACCACCACTTGCCAGTAACTTGCCTGTCATCGACCATTTCAAGCCACACACTCGACTCTTGTGTGCCTTTACACGCGACACCAAACTGTTTCTAACCCTTACTGCCAAACCAAAGTACAGTTTTATCGTTTCAGTAATTTAACATCTTCGTTAAGTGGGTCAGGAAAACGGTAAAGAAGTAATACCATCATGGTTCAAAATGGCTGTGCTACTGCCTGATGTCAAAATGTGTCCATTCCATGAAGTTGCTCCTACCATCGCATGATGACCTTCTAGTCTTTTGATCTGTGCAATGTAACATATGATTAACATAAACAAAAATATTTAAGATTCACAAACCATTAGAGATAGTTCATACAAGTTTGCAGGTGTGTGCGTCCCAAAGCTGAATTTGAGAGTGCGAATGGCCAACTGCAAGCTTGTTGCCATCCTGAGACCATGACACACTGGAAGGATGGTCATTAACGCTGCTAGATTTAAATACGTGACATACGCCTTTATTTACAGCGTTCCAAAGATACAAGTCTCGTCCCAATGCAATTGCAAGAATGTTGTTCTTCCCCCAATCCATTACATTCATGTAGAAATCATCCTGAATTAAAGGTGCATCCAGTATTTTGGTTTCTTTCTGAAAATATTGCAGGAAAATTAGTCCTAGGAAAGGACCCAAAAAGATCTTTAAAGAGAGTTTCATAAGATGAAGGTACAGATTACCTTAGGAAATTTTCTGTGTTGGTTTGGGTTGTTATTTTGGTTGAAATTTTCTTCATCATCATGACGGATTTCATCAATATATCGAATAGATTTTCTACTTGATTTCGGGCTTCCTCTGAATACAAGCATTCTAAAGGGTCGTCCTTCGCTATCCAACGCCAGATTGCCCTCCATTATTCTTCGGTATTCTGCCTGTTGGATAGAAGATTAATCAGAAATAAGAACGCCCTTTGAAGAATAATAAGATTGGCAGAATACTCGAAATAAAGGGGTACGTCATCAAATTCGAATCAACTTGCATAAATTTGAAGCAAAACCATAAATAAACAAAAAGTTGAAACTTTTTTCATGAGATTGATAGTGAATCCTAACAAGAATTGCAAGAAGAAACAAGAAGATGAGATATTTCGACAAATTGCAAGAGTCATCATCCTAACCCCAAGAACACTCGAAATCCAGAATATCCACTAACAAATATGAAGACTAATTGCAGAAATTAGGAAAAAGAGAAAGGAAATAGACTAACACTGAAATGGCATTTGGTGGGATGATTTGTTCTGGTGGTCAACAGGGTGTAGGCTTGATCAAGATCCATCAAACTCCTGTTGGGTATGAAACGGTCGCCCTAAATTAACAAAACCCGGAAACGAAAAGGCAATTAGACTATCAAGAAACGACGGAAAACAATGGATGGATGGATGGATGGTCACCGGAAAATCATATTCCACGGGGCTGCTGTGGAGGCGAATTGGAGAGTACCAATCTGATTGCAGTTTCCAATCTCTTAACGGGTCTGGATTTAGTTCTACTTTCATCTTTTGCATACGGTTGATGAAATCGGGTGGAAGAAAGACCCAGTTTGTTGTTCATGAAATTGGCGCTAAAACTGGGTTCGTGTACAGAGTGTTGTAACAGAACAAGTGCTTGTCTTGCTTTTCAAACTAACGGCCACTTTGAAGAAAAACACCTTTGTAGCGTCGTTTTTCTACCTATTTTTTTTTTATAAAAAAAATTAATTAACGCGGGAAAATGATATTTGCGGCAAAACGATTGATAAGGCCGGACTAGAAATGGATCAAGGATAAAATGGTCAGAGGCTCCAGTTTAACCCGCTAATTATATTTTGACCCACCCGTTTTTTAAATTTTTTATAGATGATCAACTTAGTATAACAATAATAACAATTTAATCTTTTTAATAAAACGATTTGAGATGTTACAAAATTTTGAATACGTGGTGGTGACTTTCAACTTTCAACCCTGCCAAGAGTCTTGTTTTATTTTTATTGTTTTAAGTTACAATGTTTATTCGACTTTGGTGTAGATAAACTAAACACGTTATGTTTTTGTTTTCTTCCATAAAGCTACGACTTAGTGTATATGGAGTGATTGGGGATGGGTTGTACAATGGACAGACCACGACCAAAGGGTCTTTAGTCTAGCAGTCTGTAAGATTGAGAGTTCAATTCATGTCGTGAAATATGTATAGATATATTAGGTGGTGCATATATTTTGCATTTAAAAAAAATGATGGGAAGAGCACTGTATGATGAAGAGGAGAGGCCGCACCATTATGGTGTGGCGGCGGCAGTGTGATGTAACGTGGTGCCGACTATGCATGGATCAATGTCATGGTGGTGTCTTCTTTTTTTTAAAAGAAAACATTGTTTGCTATAGTTTGATTGATGGGTTATGATAAATATCACCTGTCCTAATAACATGATTGCAATCAGAATAGATATCATCCATAGTATGAAAGAAATAAAGAAAACAAGACCTTCAACAAGAAGGCCTGTACCTGTAATAGACCAATATCAAGACCCCACAAGGTTAACTTGTAAAAAATAAAAAGAAAAATCACAAACCAACTACAAACAAGTTACACCAAACATGCTGTTCCACATTGTACAGTACAACACCCACAATAAGCAGTCTGGGACCTTCGCAACCTGCTCATATGATATGATATAAATAATGAAATAATCAAATTAATGATGACCGTTATATATAACAAGAGTTCTATGCAGCTCTATACATTACTAGATACACTCATCTTCTATCCCAAGTGATTTCTGCCATAGCCATTCTGGAAGGATTCCACTGGTTAATGACTCGTAGCAAGGAAATTATATGTGCCAGAAGTGCTGAAAAAGAGCCATCAATGATTAGTCTTTAACGAAAGAATATGTTTTTTTAAACAAAGAACGGAGTTTACAATTTGAGATGGCAAGATGGGTCGGGTAACAGGGTCGGTTTGAAATAGATCATTTTTAGTACATGTCAGGTAAGGCTACGTTCACTCGCAATTTTTTTTCCCATGTTCAGAATAAAAACGATTAAAGAGGTTGCATTTATTAGGAATAGACTTTTCGCGATTTTCAACCCGTTCCCCTTTTAGCAAACAGTTTTTAATATTTGACATTTTGACCCGTTTGAGAGACAAAGCACAACCCAAATTGACCCATTCATAAGTAAATTGGTAAAAACAGTGACATCTAGACTAACAAGCTTAGATCGAAAGTTCACCTGCATAGGGGAAGGTAGAATGTATTATATAACAAGTTCACTTTCTTTAAATCTCCTTTAATGATGAAGAAGCTTGGTGTCATTTGTCTTGTTGCCCCTAAACGCTGAAAGAGAGAAGAATGACCTTGTTGCTGAAAAACAAAAGTAGCAGAGAATATTGGAATTTACAAGGGGTATAAACACCAACATTCAGTATTGGAGGAACGAAAAATAAACGATTATGTTAAAAAAATGTATATTCATGCAAAGTATGGGTTATAGTTGCTACATTTAATACGAGTTACAACAGAATCATGCATCCTTTTCTACCCTTGTAGATTTGTGAATTGATGGTTAGTACACAAATACATTATCATCATAGCAAAGCTCTTATTCATGTCTTGTTAGAATCTTAAACCTTCAGAAGAGAACTAGATGCAGAGAACAGAAGACAGAAAGAATGATAGGGGTATTTATAGAAAAATAGTAATTGATTGCTCCTAACTTAGCTAATGTAAAAGGGACCAAAAAGTGTTTGTGAGTCGCCAGACTAACAGATAATGGGTTGATCTGGTTATGGGGTTTTAAAAAAACAACACAGTGAGTGAGTTGATCTGGTTATGCGGTTTTAAATTGGTATTGTTTTTTACCTGGCCTGGCACATTTCGACCTATACTAACAGATGATCAATTTCAACCCGGACCTGTTTTGACCCACTACCCAACCTGCCTATCCCACCCATCATGCCACCTCTGGTATTATAGTACCGAAGTGAGCTAGAAAATAAAGTGCTTACTAACGGGTGCAAAAGGAACTAAAGCTGTCAAACATTTAACAAAGACTCTACCTTTTGTTGTATTCATGGAGACAGAGACATGACCCTCTGGTACCCTTTGATGATTCTGCCCATTAAATCTACTCAAACTTGATTGACCTGCATAAATAATACTCATGAGAAGCATAATCAAGTTCCTAGAATCTTTTCAAACATCAAGTTTAATATTGCAGATAGAAAAAGGACTATATTATTTTTTACCTTTAAATTCCTCAGCATCATCCTCTCCTTCTGAAAATGTTGACGGGCTAGACCAACCTGTTAGGTGTGAATCAGCTTTAGCTTTTCGTGCAAACTTCAAGAGTCGCTTTAATCCTCTCGACGAATCTTTTTGGTAGACCATGGTGGGAGGGTGTTCAGCATTTCCCCACTCACGAATATCAGCTTCGTTGTCATCCTCAAGAAGCATTTGAGATAAGGAGTGACGAACACGTGGATGTGCAAATCCAGCTGGCTCAGTGACATTGGCTGGAGATGCAAGCTGGATGGGACTGTTGCTGCATGGAATAATCTCATCCTGTTGATACTCTTCGATTTCCACCCATGCAGTTGGGGAAATTTCTAATTCTTCTTCCACTACGGTGTTTATTTCAGACACTTCCGCCCTTGAATCGCCTCCATCACCACTACTACTATCCAATTCATCACATTTAGTGGGGCTAACGCTCACCACCTGGGGTTCCAAATTTAAGGTGGCATGGTTTTTTGGTGATCCATACCCATACTCCTGATTTTGACTGGTCATCTCAATCCTTGTGACCACCTTATTCTCCTCCGTTTTCTGGGCTACAACTTTGGTCTTGACAGTTGGACCAACTCTAGGGCCAATCCCAGAACCCTTACGAAGAAAAGACTTTGCTTCCAGTGGAACCACACTTCCCTTCGTAGTAACTTTGTTATAAAAACTGGGTTTAGCAGTAGCAGTACCTTCTGCCTGAGAAGTTTGAATGATGGTTTTTGTCATCTTTCTGCTTTCAGTCACCGTAGGCGGCTGCTTCTCATTCATAGCTCTAATTCTCTTGCTAGCATCTTCTTGTGTTGCCTTAACAGCCTTCAATCGGGGTTGTAAATGTTCAGCTTTTGTACTCGAACGACCAACTGGTGCAGCAGAGTGAGGTTTTCGATTCGTTGGGCCAGTTGGTGTCCTAGCAGGTGGTGTTCCTGCAGCTTGTGGGGATGGTGTTGAAGGCCATGACTTGCGTGTAGCAGGCAATGGAGATGATTTTGATGTAGATTTCATTACAGCAGAAGATTTGATGGTTCTAGAATTAATCAATTGAGTTGAGTTCTTTTGAGTTTTTTGTGGTTCATTTCTAGCAGCCTGTCTTTTATTAGTTCCACTCACTTTGGCAGAAGCCATCTTGGCTTCTTTCTCAACTATCTTTCCAGAAGTTTCCCGTCGGAGTTTTTCTTCTCTCCTTTTGTTATAAGGATCAAAAAGTCCACTTCTCTGCTCCTTGCGACTCTTATTTTTGCCATAATCATGAGTCACATTTTGGTGTCCAGCCCGCTTGCTTTCCATCAGTTTTGTGAACAACTCATTCGGTTCGGCTCCCTTTTGTTGAGTCCAGTCAACAGAGTTGGAATTCTTTTCACAACTTTCATCTCCTTCAGGTTCTGGTGTGCCAACTTCCATCATGCGTTGCTCAGGTTCTCCCTTTTCAGGCAAGAATGAATTGTTTTCAGAGGTCTGAACACAAGTTTCAGTTTTATTAATATTACTATCAGGTTCTGTTTTGCTAACTGGAGCTACATTCTTCGGGCTGCTTGGAGAAGAAGCCTCAGCCCTTTCACCAATTCCTGAACTCCATCTTCTAAGTACAGCTTTGTTTGCACCAAGAATCGTTTTTGTCTTCTGAATATCTACACCTTGGTCTCTCTGTTTGCTTTCAAATAGACTGATTTTATCTTGCACGCTCATTTTTAATACATTGTTCTTAGGGGGTCTCTGTGAATCTTCCTCTTCACTAACGTTACCAGATGCATCTCTCTGGGATGTTGACTTTTCTCTAGCTGGAAAATAGTTGAGACTCTTGATACTTAATGCAGCTGCTCTTCGAGAACCAGATCGCCCAATCTGGATTCTTTTCATTGGAGATGCTGACCTTCTGGGCATCACAGATCTTGTAAGACCCCGACTTCTCTCAACCGACGGCTTATCCTCCTCACTTGAAAAGGTTGAATCTTCATCTTCTGCTGAGCATTGCCTTTCGATATTTGCAACTTCAGATGGGATTGCTCTTGATTCAACTGAGTTCTGTAATGCATCCCTGAAACAGGTGCAGATATACTAATCTTCATGCCACCAATTTGCCAATTCATGACACAAGATGGATGCAAAAAAGTTGTATGAGCAATGCACAAAGGGAAATGATACCTTAGATTCTTGGCTCCAAAATGAAGAGCGAAGTTTTCCAAGTCAGAGATATTCTTGGGTGAGTTTTTGGAACCACTAGCCTGGTTAAAAGCAGCAGCTAGTTCCTCTTTTAATGCTGTCAATCTCAAATCAACTGCTAGCAGTAGTTCGTTCCTATCAAAACCACATCATATGTTGGTAAGAAAAGACGTACAGATAAAAAGTTAACCTCAGTAACAGACAGTAGAAAGAAACATACTTTGACTCGATTGAAGTTTTTATATCACCTTCAGCCTGTTAAAACACAAACTGCATTAGTCTTTTACTTTTGCATGCATGTACATTACGCTTTAAAAATGAGCTTGACGCAAATGCTCAAACATAAAAAAAGGGAATACTTTAGGACATACCTTATCAGATAATGAGAGTTGAAATTTTCTAGTTTCCTCTAACTGAGAAATTTCTTTTCCAATGCTAACGATCTCCGGCAAACCAATAATGTGTAGAAAACTAACAATTAAAACAATCTAAGATGAGCGGAAAGGAATGGCAGTATTTAAACCATGAAAATGAAGAAACTTAGAAGCTGGAATTGAGATACATATTATATGAACCTTGTTATTGTGGTTGTTGTAAACCAACCAGCATCATTTACACTCTCAGGTCGTAAAATCTTGAAGTTTGTGTCGGAGCCTTTTGAGGACAAAATTTTGATTTCAGGTGAATGCAACAAGAGTTGATCCAAGGGTCCAGATGCTACAGTCTCTTCTTTGTTGCTACTCCATACACTTGCCTCATATCTACATAAGAGAAAAGGAGGTTAAACTTGGAGTAATATTTAAAAATGACAAGTATACTATCTTCTGAACAATATCAGCATAACCTTTGTGCCTAATTTCTTTCTTGAACTTTGATAACTAGATGCCATCTCATACAAATATGGCAATCTTTTAATTTCAAGATCTACAAGAAAAGAACAGCATGAATGTTCTTTTTGGACATTTAGAGCAACTCACTTACATCTTTAACCAATATCATACTTACGCAACCTATAAAGATTGATCAATATTTCACCTTCCAGATTATGAAAATTGTTTTACAAGTGACCATTCATTTTGTTATAAAAGTGTATTACGAAATTCAAAAATAAACCCAAAATGCTGATATTTGCAAATCAGAAGGAAACAATAAAAAATTGTCAAACATGACGCAAAGAAAAATAACCTGTTCTGGCTTGGAAATATGTGAAATTGAACATAATTTAGTTCTGCATCAGGGCTAATTCCTCCCTCCATCTCACTAACCTGAAACGATGTAGGAAAACCCTGATTAAACTTGGCTATCTCTTTCAATTCGTTATAACACACTATCATTTTCAAGTATTACACAGTAAATTTCACTTCAAAATCATTCATGCCAGAGCTTACCGACTAATCTACAACAATAATATAAACCACGATCATCCGCATCATGAAAATCACCATTTTTTCAAAATCTTCGATAAAATCATGAGGTATCAAAATTCCAAAGTGACAATGTGACAAATATAGTAACACCTACCGTTGAAGATACCCAAGCAAATTGCCTACACTTCCGCAGCAAAAATCACAGCTCACCGACACTGAAAGGGCAATTTCACCACAATTCACAGCAACAGCTCAAATCGATCAGCAGTTCATTTAACACTCGAACGCACTACTGAAACACACAAATAATGTATGCGTATGTGTGTAATGTGAATACAAAATTGAAGCAGTGAGGATGAAAATTAGTCAAAGAAGTTGTTATCGGATCTTAAATGCGGAATTGAAACGAATAGCGTGGCTTTTTCTTCCCAATTTGGTCTATGTATGTTGTGAGAGAGACGCCAGAGAGAGAGAGAGCGAAGAGAACACGTCGGTTTCCGGTTTAGACCTTAGCAATGAAATGATATATAATTAATGACACGTAGTTATGTGACGTGGTGCTATCGATGTTTATGGGTAATTTTATATATCTCTTGATTATCTAAAAAAATATATTAAAAATATAACTTTTTTGATTTGACATTAAGGTTTGCGAGGGAAGACGGCTCAATAGTATCATCCATGTTTATTTATGGCCCCCAATGACTAAGCAGCGCGTGATATCACTCTCTGTTCAATTATTGGCAATTCATTTTTAGAAAAAGGCGTACGTAGCAAAAAAATATTTATGCGGGTGTTTTTAAATTCACAAATAATTAAATAACTTACCTCATATTTAAATTGTTCCGGACTTTCGGGTATAGAAACACTTAAGATAGATGTTGTTAAAACATATATTCTATTAGGACGTGTCCGGTTTAGATAACCGGAAATAACAAAATAAAACATAGTTTTAAATAATAAATTAGCTTTAATAGCCGAAATAAAAAATGATGGAATGGAAGAACCGATAACCATACTGAATACTCTGGTTTGGTTCCAGTTTGACTTTTTAATCAAAACATACATCCCTATATCATCCCTTCATTTTTATCCTAAAATATATATACCCAGGTTTTACGAAAAGTATAATTAACATAGCTCTGTTATTATATATAAGTTTACGAAAAGAGAGATGATATATTCTCCTACTAATCTTTCTAATCACAAGATCAACATAAGTGTCAAAATCAATGGAGGAGGTGAGGAAAGAGAATTAGTGTACTCCACATGTCATCTTATGATAAGTAGGAGGAAAAAGTAGAAGGATATATATCATTTTTTCTTAATTTTATATAAGAGAGGAGGGTATTATTATATATGGATAGTTTTTGGGTTATGGTATGACCATAAATTTGGTGATTGATTGTTATTAATTAGAAAAATGATAAACTTGGTTAAGAGTGAAATTAATTTATAAAGTACAATTACTTAGGTATTTAGCAAAACCTATTGATTAATTACTTAGGGTTTCTCTCATTTGTGAGCTAAAAACTATTAAATAAATTCAAAGTTTTCTTGTACATTTACAGCTAAATTTAATGCATGGAGACTTTAGGCCTAGTTAATATGTGATTAATACAATTTTTTAGATTAAAGGAAAGTTTGGTGTGTTTGTAACCCAATTGTCTAAGTATTATTCATTTTTAAATTGTTAGCAGTTAAATAATCAATTATAAAATAGCTACATAAATTATATTTGTTTAAGAATTATTATATTATGGTTATTGACATAATTTAACGGCTAAATTAAACGGTTTAAAATATACTAGCTTATGGACCCGTGGGATTACGGGTATTACATAAGCGAATCTAAAAATAATATAAAATTATATACGGAAT
>JAUEJL010100837.1:0-13270 GCA_032274825.1 Drosophyllum lusitanicum
GCGGTTCCAATCTGGACCCGCTGGCATGCACCTATTATACATCTTACAAGCATTCATAACATCATTCAGAAACTTACATTCATCCTCTTAAGCATACCTGCATAGACAGGTTAGACATACATACACATTTATACACATTCATATAGTCATCTAGCATGCAAGCTTTACTCCACTGAGTCTCATGAAAGCAGGCACTCACCTGAGCAGTTTACTATGCACAGGTATCTGAATCTGACTTTACTACAACGAGTTCACCTAGAATATCATACTGACTTTAATCATTCATACATGCATAGCAAAACTTACAAAACAAATGCTTAAACTTGGACTTAGCACAAATCCGCCAAAACTGTCGGATTTGGGGAAATCCGATGGTTCTTGCGGATTTTGGGAAAATCCGACACTTTCATGCGGAATCCGACACTTTCATGCGGATTCCGATACTTGGGCATCTTTGACAATGGAATCCGACACTATCGGAATCCAACAAAGGAAATCCGGGCCATGAAATCCGACAATCCAACAGATGCGGAATCCGACACTTTCTAGCGGATTCCGACAAAACTATCGGATTTCAACACATGCGGATTCCGACACTATCATAGTCTCGGAATCCGACACATTCATACCCTGTAAATCCGACAGCTTCATTTAATCATCTTAGCAACTTCATTCTCGTTAGTTTTAAGCCCAGAACACCTTAGGACCTCATGTTCTATTCGTATAGACATCTTAAACACACAAAAATCATATAAGAACACCAAATATGTCAAAACCCACTTGCAAGTAAGCTTTTACATGTTCTTCATGGATGTTCTCATATGATCTTGTGTTTCTAGCATACATACAACCTTTAAACATGTTCGAATTCGAACTGCTAACCTTCGTGAATTAGCAACAGTTAGTTGCTTCTTCCTTCCTCTGAAATCCGAGAGAGAGCAGAGAGAAAAGAGAGTGCGTGTGTTTGTGTTTTGGTTTTGCCACCTTTGACTTGTACAAGTCAAACATGACACACACACACATATATATTTACATATTTCCAGAGGCGGTTTGCCTCTGGATATTTTCTTATTTCATTTCCTTTTCTTCTTTTCTTTCTTTAATTAATCTAACTCGCACACACATACATACACTTACAAACACACATAAACATATATACATATATACATCAACTTAACAAATACATATAACTAAGACACTCTCCTATTACATTAATTACGTACACGTACACGGTATTTACAACTAGGACCAAGTTGAGGATGTTACAATAATCATGATAAAAGTATACATATATAGATTGGTCCTCAAACCTATGTAAACTCGGTCAATAAACAACAAAGTTTGAAAATTTAACATATATGGATTTTAGATCAAGCAAAACATGATAAATATATAACTATTAATTCATCTAATTCATTAAAATCAAACCATAAAACAAAGATAATCTCATCTAAGTAAAAACCATGGTATTTAAACCATAATCAGAAGAAAAGAACATCTGGAAGTCATAGATGAATGCTAAACATAGAGAATAAAGCAAACCGAATGAAAGCCGATGATTCGTTAATTCTGATTCTTCATTCTTGAGCTCCAAATCCCCTCTCAAGGTTTGAAAATCACTTCTGGACACCCTCTATCGTCATATTGAAGCCCTATAACCGCATATATGTTTCCTAAGTCAAAAATAGGGTTGAATTTATAAATTTTATGTTTCTGACGCTTCGTGTCGCGGCCAAGTTTGTGTCGCGTCGCGACCATTAGATAAGTCACGACTTTTTTGGATCTGAACACCCATCGCGTCGCGACAAATGGCCCGTCGCGTCGCGACCATGCATTTTCAGGCATTGACTCATAAAATTGATTTTGTAGCCCTCTGAGTCTAGTTTCCGTGGCTGCTTGAAACCCCTCAATCTGAGTTTGTATGAGTGAGATGTGATCAAAAGAGTGGAGGTGTGTCAGAGCTGACAACTTTTCCTATTTTCTTCACTTTCTTCGGTTTTGCTCAAAACTTCTTATCATCCGCCTTTTTGACCTAAAATTCAATAATTAAAGATATTTTGTATTTTTTAACTTATTTATGAACAATAACATGCTAAAGTATAATAGATGTCGCTTAAAATATATATCTAAATATGGCGATATCAGTTGAAAAGATTGGCATGCCTCGGTAAATACCACTATTTTTAGTTTTGGCTCTTTGAGATCATTCCTACAGAAGATCCGGACACTTTGTTTTCTCAAGCGATCGAAAAATTTTAAAAAAAATGAATAATATTTTCAAGATAATCATTGATTTACAAATTCCCAACAAGGGATTACAAAAATTCTTTATTTTCATCACCACTAGTTGATAAGTCATGTAGTGTAAGACAAGTTTCAAATTTGAGAAATTTATATATCATCTTATTGAATCTTTCTAATTTATCCTTTTAAATAGTCATAACTTCCACTAAAATTTTTAAGAAAAATGATTTGTATGTCTATAACGTGTACCTAAATGTAAGAAGAGATCACTCACTTCAATACTCATTAATTAGAGACTATTGTTTGGAGGTAATGAGAACAAATCCGGACACCACAATAAAGATTGATATGGAAAGAGAGTTTAATCTAGCAAGTTGTAACGTACCAATTTTTTTTTTTTGAATAACAATACAACAATTTCGAATCGTAAATGGATATTTTTAGAAATGAGTATTTGACAAATGTTAGTTACAACCCAACAGAATGTTTGAACTATTAATAATGATATCCAAACAAACTAAGAAAAGCCTGCGGAAGCAACCGATGATGAGCTATCAACCACGTACTCGGGCCCCGCCATGGTCATCTCCTGTAAAACATGTTAAACAACAACTATAAGTATAAAGATTATTGAGTACACTACTTACAAACCAAACAGGTCATCAAAACACATTCTCGTACCCACTACCGTAGTAAGTGGTCTCAACATACCCGTCTACTAGACGGTCTCATCAAATAACGCATAACTCATACCCACTACCGTAGTAAGTGGTCTCAACATACCCGTCTGCTAGACGGTCTCCTCGAACCCGTTGTCGACACAACGGTCTAACATACCCGACACCGAAGTGTTGGTCTCATTCCCCACACCGAAGTGTTGGTCTCATACCCGTTACAGAAGTAAACGGTCACCCGTTACCGAAGTAAACGGTCTAAACATACTCGTTACAGAAGTAAACGGTCTAAACACATCATTCACATATCTCATAACTTATCACTTACTTACACATCATCGGCCGTGTACGGAGTCTACTTAAAACATACCCGTCACCGAAGTGTTGGTCTAAACATAACTTTCACGTAACCCATAAGTATTAATCGCTTTCTTGGATGCCATCAACGTATTTGATGTCAATTTAAAATGTAAGTAAGAATACTCACCTGTTCGCGGTCTCAGTTTCTCAATTGACAGATATTACGGAATTGCTTGATCACAAATCCCGGAGTACAAGCCTACTACGCATATAGTTGCATTAATATTGGTTATTGTTTTTCTGCCCTAACTCGTACCACTTTCAAACTCGTTAAGTCAGACCAACACTTATAATTCGGACCAGTCCTTTATATACATAAGTCGGACCACCGGTTAGGTCCATAAGTCGGACGAGTGCAAAGTCCTCAAAGTCGGACCAAGCTCAAACACCAAAAGTCGGACCATCTCAACTCATGAAAGTCGGACCAACTCAAACACATGAAAGTCGGACCATACTAAATACATGAAAGTCGGACCATCTCAACTCATGAAAGTCGGAGCAACTCAAACACATGAAAGTCAGACCATACCAAACACATGAAAGTCGGACCATATCAAACACATGAAAGTCGGACCAAGTTTAAACACCAAAAGTCGGACCATTTCAAAATATCATAAGTTGGACCATGTTTTAAAACACCATAAGTTGGACCATTTCATCTTGGTCGGACAAAAACCCTGTAACTCTCAGACACCATTACAAAAATCAAACTCTTAAAAAACTTAACTAGTTCAGTTTATCTTTGTTGTAAACCATTTCTCCATTCATATAAATCATTCCTTATTATTTTCCCCTGATTTTATCGATGATTAATCTCCCAAACACCCCTTCTTTCTCTCGGTTAAAACCCACGAAGAACACACACCCACAGACCTTCTAATACCTCATAGCTCAGCTTAAATCCATACAAAACTATAGCAATGATCAGAAGATGAAAGGGGAACATTACCTGATAATTCTTTCACAATTATTGAAGATTTGCAGCTGAAAGGGAAGGTGAATATTCTTATTCTGCTTCCTCTTCTCGGCTCTAACACATCATACAGACAAGCACACTCTCTGCTGAATTGAGATCTTAGGGCTGAGCCCTAATCAGGTCTTTATACCTCCTCTAAAAGGCTTAAGCCCATCACCACTACTAGTCTAAGCCCACCAAACAATTGCCTCTCCATCCATTAGGCCCTCTTATTCTAAGCAAGCATAACTCAACTTTGATAAATTTACAATTTGTATAAATACATCGAAAAAAATGATAACATTAATAATAAATATTCTTTTATTTATTTTTCAGAAACTGGGTATTATAGTTTTCTAAGGTGTAATGAGATTTTCTCTACGTATTCATAGTTCTACATTGCAATTCTTCTGATACTTGAATTGATTAAGGGACAAACAAGTGCTATCAGAGCCAAATTAACCGTGTTTGGCCTAAATCTTGAAGAATTTCGAGTTACTATTCATTGTTATTTAGAAAACGTCATTGTTCACATTCTTGAGCATCGAATTTTGAAATTTGAAGGTTCTTAATTCAATTTGTTGATCAACGAGCATAATTGGTATGGATTAGAAAAGGAGTTTTCGGTTATTTTCTTGGATTAAAACAACAATTTGGACCTTCAATTTGGAGTTTTTAGTTTTCGGGTTTGAAAATTGTTCTTGAAGAAAAGTTGGATTTTGATCTTCAAAAAGTTGATGTTTATACTCCATTTTGTGTGCATAATGATTCGAGGTTGATTTCGAGTTGATTGGTTTCGATTAATTTCGAAATTGGTTAAGTTTTGGAACAATTTAAATCTGGATTCTTGAAGTTTTTGTAGGTAATCAAGAACACGAAGAATGGGGTGTTTGATCTGAAATTTTTGAGAAAAACTTTAGAAAAGTTGTTTGTGGATTTGAAAATACCAAAGTGTTGGTATTCAAATTTGAAACATACTCGAATCAATGCAATTCGAGCTTGAAACATACTCGAATCAATTGTATTCAAGTTCGGGAAACATTGGTTGAAGTAGAATTCGAGTGCCCATTTTAGCCTATTCGAGTTTGGGGTTTCTTGGTCCTGGTACAATTCGAGCGCCAAGAAGATTCGAGTTGGTTAATATTCGAGTTCAAACGAGGAAATTACAAGGCATATTCAAGCATTGAAAGGTTGGTTGTTAGACATATTCGAGTTCGAATATGACCTTTTCCAAGACAAATTCGAGCGGATTTGTTAAGTGTATTTGAGCGTAGAATTGCATGACATATTAGAGTGCCTTTTATGATATTCGAGTTCACTAAAATCAGTTTGATATTCGAGTTTGAAGAAAACTTGATATTCAACTTTGAATTCTTTCAAGAGCGAAAGTCTAAATACAATTGAGATTCATTCAATTCAAGCTTGACCCTATCCAGAGGCTCTGCCCTTTGGACCCCGCCAGGGGTTGCCATCCCTTAGACCCCGCTACTAGGGGCGCTGCCCCCAACCCCCGTTGGTCAAACACTCATAATTTGGTTTTCAAATCTTTAACCAAATTTCAATCTTTTTGAGACCCGAATTTGGTCAAGTACAAAATTTTCAAAATCAATTTGATTTCATTGAGTTTTTAATCAAATCTGTTAACATTCGATCGATCATTGTGTGATTCAAGTCTATAAAAAATGAGTATAACCAGGATTTCGATTGAAGAAAATCTTTTAGACCGGTTATTATTCAATCCTTGTATTTCAAAACCTGAAGAATACTCGAAGATAATGCTGAACGACTTGTTTCTTCTATATGATGATTTAGTGGGTGACCAGAATGAACAACTGTTTGAATTAAGCAAGACATATCCAGAATTATCTACGAAGATTCATTTTAAGTCTTCAAAACTTAAAAGGTTTGAAACTGAAAGAAATAGAGCAGATTCTCTCCAAAAAGAGATTGACATGCTGTCTAAAGAGTAAGAGAAATCTCAACTTCTGAAGAACAAGTGTCAGAAGTATGATGTGGAGATTGATAGATTGAGACATGATGTAGAAAAAGAAAAGATAAGAATAGTTTTTCTGAAAGAAGTAAGTGAAAAGATTAAAGAGAAAATGTCAAAAGAGTATGAGAAATTTCAACTCTATGAAAAGAAAGGTCAAGAATATGAAATTGAAATTAGGAAGAAAGAAGAATGTATAGAAACTGAGAAGAAAAGAGCAAATGCTCTACAAGAAGAGAATGCTAAACTTAAGGAATATTTGTCTAATCTCTCTGAAAAATATCAAGATTCACAGAAGATGTTAAAAAATGATGAGAAATTGATAGACAAACTTTGCATTGAAAAAGCTGATTTGCAAGGAAAAGTCAAAAGACTTGAGCAACAACTATTAGCTTCTTCTCAAACATATATTCTCAGCTTAGATTTTGAAAGGAAAATATTCGAGCTTCAAAAGACATTAGACATTGAGAGAAAGTATTTTGAGAAAGAAAGAACAGAGTTAATGATTAGAATAACTAAGCTACTTCCGCTGAAAAGACTCTTGAATCTAAATTTTTTAATTCAGTTTCTCATTGTAGTAGCCAGACTGATTCGTTTTTCTCTGTTGCGGGTTCTGAATATTCAGAAAAAGGTTTCAACTACACTAAAAAACCCAAGAAGAGACCTACAATTTCTCATTCAGTGAAACCAACTACACCTACAACTAAATTCTATCAGAAACGACAGACACCAGAATTCAAAACTCATCAAAATTCTTATTATTTAAGCGATGCTAATTCTAGTTGTTTTGTCATTACAGATGATGCTTCGTCAAAACCTAAACAAGCTTGGACTCCAAAGAAGATCCTAGCTGACAAATTTGCGAAGATAACATCATTATGGACTCCAAAGAAAGAGACAACAAAGACTTCAACGTCAATTCATTGTGACCACCGGGACACAATTCACCGGTCATCATCAATCGCAGTGCCTACAAGGATATCTTCAATAACCACACCTAAAAAATAAGAAGTATTCGACTTTGAACATAAGGTTGTCAAGGGGTATTCGAGTTTGAATATTCATTCAAGTTTGAATACCCATTCAAGTTTGAATATTAAATTTTCAAGTTGTATTCGAGTTGGATATATGTCTTAG
Organism: Drosophyllum lusitanicum; assembly: GCA_032274825.1. Taxonomy (NCBI): domain Eukaryota; kingdom Viridiplantae; phylum Streptophyta; class Magnoliopsida; order Caryophyllales; family Drosophyllaceae; genus Drosophyllum; species Drosophyllum lusitanicum. The sequence continues at coordinate 7,361 of JAUEJL010100837.1, forward strand.
ACATATTTGAGTTCGAATTGTTCTTAGACATATTCGAGCGTGGACAAAACAAGTTAGTACTATTCGAATTCGAATGAAGTTAATTTTAAGCATATTCGAGCATGGATGACACCTTTTCAAGACATATTCAAACGTGGTCAACATGAGTATTAGTACTATTCGAGCGGGTAAATGCAAAGCATATTCTAGCATGAATATGTGTGGTCCAATCAATTCATTTTGTGCAGCATTAGTCCGAGTCTAATGATCTGTGTTGCTTACCACACTTAATATTTGCTTGATATTTCTTGTATTCTAATGATTGTATTTTGCAGGGGAAGCAAAATATTTTTTTCTTTACCTAATTGATGAAAACAAGTTTTTATCCATCAATTTAAGGGGAGTTTTTATTTTGCTTTAAAATTTTTAGAAAAGACAAAAACATTGGAAAATCAAAAATCCAAAAATAATACAAAGTTCAAAAATACAAAAAGATTTTATTTTTCAAGTTTTTGTTACATTCACAAGAAGGTATACACTCATTGATCCATTCTTATACCTTACTTGTTTCTTTATTGATCTTTTGAAAAATCTTCCTACATCTTTCTTATTCCATCTCATATATCATTCTATTATCCTTCCAAGAAATTATTCATTTATGTGTCACTGTCATATCTGTCATAAAACAAAAAGATCAAAAAGGCACTATGAGTGAGGGAGTATAGGTATTTTATACTCCTATCGTCAATCAAGAACCGGAAGGACCTGCCCCGGGAGTTTACCATATCTTAGTAGAGATCATAAAGGTTTTTACTAGGTTAACTAGGTGAGCAGAATCAGTTACCACAGGATACTAATTGGTGTGTAGAGGTAAAGTGTAGAGGTAAAATAAATTGAGAGGGATGCAACAGGAGATGGGGGTGCATACGATCAACAAAAATTTTTCATATCCATAATCTATTGCCAGATAAATCATTCTGATTTTGGTGATTCATAAATTTCATGATTTTTCATTCTTTGATTTCAACTTTTTCATGAAAATCATTTTTCAACATATTCTTTCTCGAATATCATTCGCGTTGAAAATCACAACGATTGCTCACATCAATCAAACAAGTGTCCAAGTGTATCCAAACAAGATACATTTGCATCATTTTGGAAAGAGAGTTTTAGGGAGAAGTTAAAAAATAATCAGAGAACTGAGGGTGAGAGAAAGGATGAAAAGAAAAGAAAGATCCTTACCGTACTGTGTTATAAATCTGGGTAGCCACATCTGCTACTAGATCTCATTCTTTGAGATTTGGTATTGAAGTAGACATCATGGACCCTATGATGCAATGCACTAACCCCACCCAGCTACTCAATTATCTTTTAAAAGATGATTGTTTCAAGTTCACACAGAGTTCTATTGACATCTCACTCGGAGATTGTTTATATTGAAACAAGGAGGACAGCTACTCCCAGACTTCTTTCATACACTGATAGAGTCTAGAGCTAATTGTAATATTATATATTTCATTTCTTAGGACACATTGTGAAAATATCATTTGTATCTAGTCTTTGTGACTACCAGAACATCTTGGAGTGATATCTTTGTGATACTTACAATGATTAGATGGAAATCCTACCGGAATCAACATCAAGCTAGTTCTGAAAGTAGGTCACACGGTTTCTTGATGTGTGAACGAGCAATCTATGTGATCTCGGTGTTAAATTTACCCACGGGAACTTTGAGACGGTGCCCTTAAGACTGGCTCGGATACTTTCTCATGTTCAAATCAAACTGAATGCAAATTACAAATGCATGATGGTCATAATGAATTATGATCATCATGAGGGGGAGAGAAATTTTGAAATTTGTTCGGCTGATTTCGAAGTTATCAAAGAAGATAATATTCAAGACTCGGATAGAGAGTTGATATTGATGATGATTTGTGTGGGAGAGAAAGTTTGAAGAAAGTATGAAATATTGCAACCAAAGACTAAGAAAAAGTGCATTATGAAAAATCATTGTGTATCAAGTCAAGGAGGAGCAAAGCTCAAGACAAAAATAAGAAAAAGTTCATTTTGAAAGAAAATTCTACATCAAGTCAAGGGGGAGCAAAGCTTAAGTTCAGAAAATTCAAGACATTTTGATAAAGTAAACAAGATCTAGAGCTACTCTAGGGGGAGAGATCAGCATATCCTTCTTAAAACATTGTTCAGTGTGTTTGAAAGCTCAAGATCAAAGAATGTTAAAAACCACTACATGTTGAACTCTTCATACAACCAAAGGTCGAAAAACCTGAGGTTATTGATGCAAGATAGAGACATGAAAAATATTGTTGATGTATGTTTATGAATTTCAAGTTCTAACCAAGATTCAAAGTGAGAATACATTCTGAAACATCAAGATGAAGATCGAAGATTCAAAAAGAATCTGTTCAAGTCTTATTCCCAAAACTACAATAGTATGTAGACAGAAAAAGAATATATGCATAATCCAAAGAGAAAGATTGTTAAAGATTTCACGGATGCTAAAAAGACGCAACAAATTTTATTTCTATACAAAAGGGGAGATTGTTAGGATCAAAATATTGTATAGAAATATAAGTTTATATTGTGGGTGAAGTTTGTATAAATCAAACTTTTGGGGCAATCACGAAATATACTCTTAGGAGTATATATAGGGATATGACACTATGTGTCATGGAGAGATTGCCATTCTTATTGAAATAAACTATGTGTTTTCTAAGGTATAATGAGATTCTCTCTACATATTCATAGCTCTATATTGCAATTCATCAATACTTGAATCGATTAAGAGACAAACAATCATGATGACCGTTATTCTTTTATGAAAAAAAAACCATGTATCCGCAGGGTGGAGGATCACCACCCAACAGACCGGCAATTAATCACTTGGTGATCAATCCTATAATTACAATAACACAATGCCATCTTACATAATTAACCATATTAATACTCCTTAAGAGTTTCAAGGTATAAACTATGTTCAAACACATATTAGAACCTATAAAATATTCCATTTAAATCTTATATGATCAATAGAATCAATCCCCAATAAGTTAGATGGTCAAAGAGGGTCAAAACATGGTTTTTAGGGGAAACAAGTGCTTCGCGCCGCGTAAAAATCAATGGAAAGAAAGATTCGTTTCCACTCACGACGTGTCGCATTGCGACATGCTACACGTCGCGTCGCGTCGCGACATGTGCTGCATAGCAGTTGCTTACTCTTTGATGACCGAAATTCGACCCATTTCCAAAATAAATCAACCATAAACGATTCCAACTTATTTACAAACCAATATTGTCCCCAAAACAAGTCTAATTTAAGCCATAAACATTATTCACAAAGCAAATGGGTTTAGAACACTATATTCAATAATTTCAACAAAAAATGACCCATTTGACTCATAATCACAAAACATAACATTAGGTCTCCAATTTCATTCAAAAGATACTAAAATAAAACAAGAATCAATCATAAAACTTACTTGATGAGGGTTATTGAATATGCCCAATACCAAAACCAAGCAAACATGGCCACAAATGAGTAGAATTAAGGCTAAAACTCTCCTATATAGCTCTAATCTCAACATAGATATGAAATTCTTCAAGAATCCTTTGAAATCACCTCAACCCCTCTCTTTTCTTTGTTTTTCTCGAATGATCCAGACAAAAGAGGACTCAATTGACTTAAAATATCAACCAAGGGTTTAATAAACCTAAAAAGTTACACTCTTGGTCCATGAAGTATCAAACTTGCCATCTGCAGCCTTAATGTTTTAATATTTCATACTTTGGTCAGCAAACTTACGTGAATCTTTATAAATCTTTTCACAAAGTATTATTAACACATAATAATCAAGTACCATAACTTCAACTTTAATATTTCTAGTGATAAACGAAAACACTTTATTACTTCAAATAAATGATAATTCAAAATTTAGGATATTACAATTTTTCCCTTCTTAAGAGATTCCGTCGTCAAAATCAAATTAATCCACAAGCTTATGTGTTATCACATCTTATCTTAAGATCCTACCTAGGATAGAATAAGTGTAATTAACGGTGTAAACCATTCTCATAATCTCTTAGTCTTTCTTTCTAAATTAGCAACCAATACTCTTGACTAGACTTAAATTTTAGTCATGGTTTGATGCATTTAATCAATCATATAATCATCTACACAATTTCTTAGTCCTTGTGTATAATAAGGAATTTTTTTTTATTTCTTTGACTAGATCTTCTCCAATAACTTAGTAATTCACCACTAGAAGGTTCAAAATTAATTTCCAATGGAACATTGGAAAGTTCCATACCTTAATTTCCAATTAGCGACTCTATATCATAACATAGTCACCTAATCACATGACTTACTTTTGTTCACTATAATTAGTGAACTCACCAATCCCTTTTTAATTCTCATGTATCACATTACCTCATTAGAGGTTCTTGCACTATATCTTATTTTCTTATTTCCATAAATTAGTTCTTAATAGATATAATTTCACAAGTGGATAATTACATCGCCTCCCACAAAATCTCCTAGGGAAGAATTCAAGTTTCTTAAATGCTTAGATAAGACTACTAGCCAACTCGTATAAGGATAAACAAGCAATTTAACTTCATTGCACTCTTTATCAAGGAATACAAGCATAACCGCCACCGGCTTAGCTAAGTGCACACAATAAGAAGTATATACACAAATACAAGTGCTCATCTTTCCCCGTGATTTCCCACAAGGTAAGGTAACTCAAAAGTTTCTATCCACAATAATGGATACAATGATTTCATGTTTCAATTCGACCATAATTACATCTTACTTTTCCCGTAAGACCAAATAAATAATTCAACTCAAAAATGATGAAGAAGTAGCAATCTTAGCCAGATAGTCAACAATGACCCATTACCTGTCGTTAATTCAAGAAGTCTTTGGCATCTTTGTCACACCTCAAATAGTAAATAAACTCACTTCTATTCCATAAATTCCATCCGTTAATAAACTACCATTTAAACCATAGTGCCTCATATAACTTAAATGTTCAAAAGATTATATCCTAGTATAATGGCTATACTTGCCATCAACAACAATAACTAATGCACGAGTTTCAAATTTATGCACATAATTTCCATAGTTCAAAGGAAAAGTACATTAGAATCGGTATACATTTAGCAAGAATAACATGTAATTCATATAAAGTCTTGATGTTCACACCAACCCTAAAAGCAATAAAGAACACAATTATCCCCCTCAAGAAGACCTAATCTACAGGCACAATAACTCTCTAGAGATATTTATCCAGCAAGGCTTCTCGTTGTGCACCTCTAAGTTGCCTCATTAAGTCCAAAACAACTTTAGGTCTAAAAGACCCATAATAGAACTATTAAGACTATAGCCCATGGCTCCATGCTTAGGTCACAACTTGCCATGCTCGGATAAAACCAGATCCCAATGGCAAAGCTCTCTACCATCTCAGGCTATCGACGTCGCCGTATCGGCTTCCCTATGATCGAATACTAAATCAGCTCTTGAGTTTTATTGACACCACACTCCATATAAAAAAGTTATGGTTCAGTCACTTTATCACAAAAGATATCAACTATCAAAATATAAGAGCTTTATCTCTATCTTAGAGTCATAAAATATCATGTTTTAATTTGGAAATAGAAGCCTCACTTTCAGTAATCAATTTATCTACACTTTTAAGAAGACAAGGAGCATTTGAGGTATCAACCTCCTAAGCAAAGTAAAACACTCTCTTGAGTATCAATCCACAAGTTATTCCAAGGCAACATGATGTTGTGCAGTTATATATATGAAAAATGATGTGAAATAAAATGGAAATACTAGACTAAACTACACACCGGGCAGTGAACCCATCGTATAGTAGTAAAGTGTTTGTAAGACCGAGTGTCGAACCTCAA
>JAUEJL010100848.1:0-13270 GCA_032274825.1 Drosophyllum lusitanicum
ATACGAATATTCTGGCAAAGGGAATGGACTGAAGGTTTCTAAGGATGCTCGAGTGATAATGCGGGGCAGGCTGCTACGTGGTATTTACGTTCTTGAAGGTAGTACCGTGGTACCGTCCTTGGAGCTGAAAAATGATGTGGCGAAGTCGAGATGACACGGTTGGAGATGGTCTCCGGTGATATCGCGTGACGCGGTGTCGGGCTTCGTGGCTCAAGAAAGGAGGTAGTCCCCTCAGGGAGGTTGGTAGGAATGGAGACGGTTCTTTGACAATCTCCGTTGACTAGTCGAAGAGAGTTCAAGTCAAGGAGGAGATTGTTAAATGTGACTTGAATAATGGCATTAATCACATGGAACCAAACTTAATGTTGCATGGCGTGGAGTATGGGCACACGCCGTGTGCCCATCGAGTCTGCACGGCGAGAGGAAGTAATCCACGGCGTGTACCTTGGTTGCTCAAGCTGGTGAAGTTTTGGTCCTTTGGCATGCGGCGGCTAATCTTAGATTTAAGGAAATTATTATTTCTTTAATTAGATTAGGACAACATTTGGTGGTTGTTTGTTATTATAAATAGAAGCCTTAGGTTTAGTCATATGTACATCATAAACACTCTCAGTTAATAAAGAAGTCTCCATTCATGCCCATGGACGTAGGTCGTGACCCCGACTACCGAACCACGTTATATATTTGTATCGTGCTTTCTTGTCTTTATTGTTATCCGCATATTCTAACGCTTGTTTGGGGTTTCCCGAATCCTAACGGGTAGGATACTAGGATATGTTTTGCTAGATGCTTATATCAAACACTTGGTTGACAACATTAAAGAAGACTAAAATCCACCAAAAATGATTTTGTAATTCAAGATAATAACTACCTATGAAGATATAAGTGACTCAAAATTACTTTATGCATACCATCTCATGAGCAAAATATCACTTCAAACTATGAAGAATGTCAATTTGATATTCTATTAAATTCCTTTCTTTTCCTTTGATATAAGAGCAACTGTAGTTATAAACCAACTTCTAATTTTGACATATCAATGCGAGATCAATTTTCGCTCTCGTGCCTATATTATAAATCTATACAATAAATTTATTTCCAATCATAAACCCTCACTCCTTCCAATTCGACCTCCACCTCAAGTTCATCTATGAAACCCCTTGTTTTGTGCGCATAATGAATTTAGACAATACTCATGATTTGTATGATTTTGAATATGTAGGTATTCATGCCCAAACCTAGATGGTCGGTAACATTAAAAGATAAGTTGTATACAATAACCCAAATTTGAAAGCTAATCGTATTTTAAGGTACAAAATAAAGTTTGTTGGATACAATGACAATTTTAACAAAGTTCGTTACTATTACAAGAGTTACAAACTTGGTGAATTGTTTTGAGATACTTGCTCGTGTTTGTTCGTTTATTTTTAGCAGAACACAAACGGATAAACGAATAAATATTTATACCTGTGTTTATTTGTTTATATAATTAGTTTATTCATGTTTGTTTATGTTCCTCCCTTCAAAAACAAATAAACGTCAACCAGCAAATGCATATACAAATGTATAATGAAAATCATATATTGTTAAAAATAAATATAGTACACACATACACAATACACACACACACATATATACATATATATGAACATAAATAGACGAACGAGACCTTTGTTTATGCTCATTCGTTTAAATAAATACATGAGCATATATTTTTCATGCTCGTTCATTTATTAAACAAACATACTTCTCACATAACGTTTTAAGAACAGTTTGTCGAACATTATGTTCATTTACAGACCTAACTTAGATGAAAGATTCAAAATCAAATCCATGCTGCTAACATGATATTGATCCATGATATGCTTAATTATGGTTAATTTAGTTGTAATAATAACAATTAAAATATGACAACACCTGACTAACCGATTAGGGAACAAAAGTGAAATAAGCTCGGGTTAGAAGAGACTGAACCCGTAACTTTACCATAACCGTAATTCTATCAAACCACACAAACCAAATATGTAATTTACTCTAAAATTTAAGACAACCAAATCTTAAGGATGTTGGTAAATCTAGACATATCGCATAAGTGGAAGGGATCCAATATAATCCTTTAATGAAGGATTGTATCTTTTCACTTTAGACAAAAATCCTACATAACCTACTTTTTCAAATCTTCCACAAAGATGTGAAATTCAAATTGTTTCAAACATCGGCTAGGAGTATGTTTAATATCCGTGAACCTGGCCTAGTTGTTATCGGGTCGGTGGTGAGTATTTAGTATTTGGTTTCGTGATTATTTGTTTATTTGATAAATAATCGAACTAGAATTATATGTGATAAAATGAATATTTTATATTCCATGTGTTTATGATTTAGATGAATTCGTTTTTGAACGGGGGTCGTAGATAATACCTCGGTGCATGTTAATTAATTGGCTTTCACTGCTTAATTGATTAACTGTATGTTAGTAAGCAGGGTAGAATATGGTTGTTTGTAAATATCTAAAACATATGCCGCCTCGATATTGATAAAACTTCACTGTGAAATTAGTTATCTATATTTGTGTATGTGTGTGCTTTGAAGAAAACTCAAGAACTAGAAGAAAACTCAAGAACTAAATGAAACACAAACTTGAATCTTTGAAGTTTTGATTTGGTGTGTTTTATTGCAACATAAAGGTTTGTATACGTTTCTTATTGATTATAGTTATGATTCAGTAAGTTTTGAATTGTTTTTGTTGGGTTTTGATGCTTGAAACTTGATGAACACCATTAATGGAGATATGAAGATATGAAGCAAACTTGAGAAGTGGGTTTTGTTAATTTTAATGTTTTAATTGGTTTTGATGTGTTCTTGATGATTGTTTGTATATTATATGAAGTTTGTATATAGTTTGGAAGTGTTTCTTAGTGATTTGCAGGTTTATGTTGTGTGTTTGTGGGTTGGTTTTCGACTGGAACAAGAACAGGAAGAAGATGATGATGTAGTTCGATGGAGGGTTAGGTCCGACTTTAGCCTATGCGACTTGCCCATCCGAATTTCTCCCAGGTCCGACTTACTTGGTTGGTCTGACTTAGGCCCCACCCGACTTTGCTTGGTCTGACTTGGTTCATGTGGTCCAACTTCTTAGTTAATACTGTTGCATGGTCCGATTTTTGGTATGCAACATGGGGGTCCAACTTTTTGAAAGATGGTCCGACTTTTGGGTCCGACCTAGTGGTGGTCTAACTTTGGTGAAGAGGTCCGACTTTTGTAGTCTGACTTGGATAGTGCTGTTCGCGATCGCGTCGTGATGCGACAAGGTCCTGGTCGCGGCACGACCGGGAGATTTTCTGTTGTTGAAGCTTTTGTTTGCTGTTCGATTGTGTTGCATGCTATATGATTGTTTCATATGTGATTCTAACAAGTTGTTTATGTTATAAGAGATATAAATATATAAATGTATATTTATGAATCGAAGACTGATTTCGGTGTTATTGTGTTCTCAAGAAACGCGAAGACTCGGTGAGATTAGATAACTGAGTTCGACGATTGAGAACCGAGGTGAGTGGATGTTAACTCACGAATGGTATTGGTTGTAATTGATATGGTCACATAGAATTGATATGATTGATACTTTGATAGACTGTTTAGTCTGATGGTGATTGAATAACTTATTGTGTAATTATTTGTCCGATATGTGCTCATGGAATGATAATGAGTACATGATATTATAGAGGTCCGCTATGCGTAGAATTGGGCTGAGCTCGTTTTACTATTGGTTGAACAGTTCTAGATCTTCTGATATATTTGTTACAACGGAAGGGGTTTAACTATACCAAGTAGCAAAGGGCTATCGGTAAACCTTTTGTTTGACCCGCATTGGTTGTAGGTTATGCGCCAAACCACCGGTCCTCTGGATTTATGTGATTACCTGTTTTGTTGTTATTGTATTGGTTGTTGCTGATTGTTGTTTGTGGTTTTAGCTTCCATTCACTTAGCTTTGTGCTAATTTCTCACCTTTAACTCTGTTTTTACAAGATCTGGTAAGTGAAGCTGTTTAGCTGGGAGTTCTGTGTGAAGGGAAATTTGAGTAACACTCTTATATAGTTTTGAGAAAATGATGAGCCAACTTTTGTAATCTTTTGTAACATGAAATGAAATACTGTGTTGTATGTAACCGTATGTATTTTGATGTGGGTGTTATTGTGTAATTATTTATTGACACGTTTCCGCTACAATTTAAAAAAAATGGCTTAAGAATTACGGTGTTACATTTAGAGCACATGAAGGTAATATTTTAAACACTGGAAATCTAAATATACTAGAAAACGTAAGGACAAGACAACTCAAAACGTTCAAATTTCAAAAGTAAAAGAGAGCTTCATTTATACATCTAATTACTCTCAAGGTGTTCATTAAGAGGGAAGATTAATTTGTATTGTAACCACCTTCTTGGTGTTGAGTTTTTTGTTGTTGAGTTCTTTGTGAAGAACTAGTTGTGAGTGGTTGTTTAAGGTGGTCACTACCTTGTGAAATTAGTGGTAGGAATTGCCTATGGTGATCACTATCTTGGGAAATTCGTAAAATGTTGAAAAGATGATCACTAACTTCTTTGTGAGACGTTGTGCCGGTGATCATTTCCACTTAAGATAAATGTTGATAGTGAAGACGAGATTAAAGGCCAAGGAGTGGACGTAGTTTGGATTCTTTACCATCCAACCGAACAACTATATATCCGGTGTCATCATTTCTCTTCCATTAACTCTTTGCTTACTTGCACATTTATATTCTTGCATTTATATACTTATTTGCTTCCGTTGTGCATTTGATTATTTTTAAAGATCGCAAGAAGATAATAACTTGAATTTGTAAAATCTATCACAGAGAAACTATTCAACCTTATTCTAGTTTCTACAATTGGTATTAAAGCAAATTGCTAAAATTTGCTCAAGTTTTTTAAAACAAAACTTAATTTTTAAATTTTGAGTTGATTCATGGCTCAAGTAAATTGTGTAGAGAGGTGTTCTATGGTTAGACCATCATTGCTTGAATCTTAGAGGTTTTGTTATTGGAAACACATATTTGAAACTTATGTTAAAACAAAAGACTTCGATTTATGAAAAATCCTTGGAGTAGGTGACTATGTCCTAGAAGATAGATGATAAAGAAAAGAAACATGTTCAGCGGTAGTAATGTCCCAAAAAAATTACAATATACCGATAATCACTTCTCAAGAATAACATAAGTCAACTAGCAAGATTCATAATTACAATCATCAGAAATCAGAATATTTATATTTGTTTGTAAACAACGGAAGCTAGAAACATGAATGTTTAAACATTTGACTAAAAATCCTTTTGGTAGCTTCGCCCTTGCTATCATGCCAGAGCATTTCCCTTGTCCTTATCCAACGTTCATGAAAATAAATAAACAACGGATAAGCACAAAGTTTAGTGAGCTAACACCACACTTGCACTATATAGCGGGTAGCACACTGCAACATATCACATGCTGCAGCTGGCCCCGCCCTTGTTGCCGCATCTTGGGTCCCACCTGTTGATGCCTAAACTTGGACACCGTCCGCTATGGCACATCACAGAATGATGTGTCATCTTGTCCCAGCTAGTTACACATGCTTTGTTGGTCCAAACAGTTCACAAATCAATAACAGTTAACACGTATAACAAGTTAGCTATCCATAGTAACATATAAACTCGTACACAACACTATCACATATGCTACGAGTACATAGTAATTTAATGTAAACTCACCTGATTACAGCTTATAATTAATCATCAGCTTACTAGCAAATATCCTACTATTAGGTAGTTACTTGGGAACACCTACAACAGAATCCTCGCTTGATCAAATACTAGTCAAACCTACAAACTCTAACTAAAGAAATCCCTCACTTTATGATTTGGTATAGAATCATGAATTGCAATTCAACTTAAAGGTGTAGTTTATGATTCTGACCCACAATAGAGATTTTCAATTACTAGTGTCATAGTTTTCGATTCTGACTTGGGTTATGGTTTTCGATTCACGATACAGTATATGATTGTCGTTTTACGATCCACATGACCCGGGGTTAACAATTACGTTTCATGTTCATTATAGTGTTTTGCGATTCTGGTTTTCCGATTATTATAAGAGTCAATTCACGATTCATACTTTTCGATCCCAACTTAAATTCTAATTTATGATTGACGTTAAGGATCAATTACGATTTTCACCTATTTATGAAATTTACGATTCTTGAGTTACAATTCCATGATTTACGATTCAACCATTAAGCCCAGTTTTCGAACCCTAATTTGCGATCCCATTTTACAGTCGGCCTTAAGAGCTACTTTTCTATTCACAATTTACGATTCTCATTATGGGTTTACCATCCTGGATATGAGATTGACGACAAAGTCGATTAGTGATAAGCAAGTTAAGGAATCTCACTAAGAGACTCAACCCGGTTTACTATCCACCTCATTGCTACACTCATATATGATTCACGACCTACACCTACTTTTCAATTACCTCCTAATCCGTGAGATTTACGATTCTAGCTATTTCAAGAACATTTGCGATTACTTAACCACAGTTGAAACGTCCAAATCCAAACTCACTCAAAACTTAATCGTTTTTACCCATTTTTGATTCAGTGAATTCCTAACATCGATTTAACCAACCCTTACCAATTAATTGAGTTAATATCAAGTATTGAATGATCTAGGCTAGATTTTGGGTCTCGGTTCTTTCTTCATTTCAGAACAATAACAAATCCATTAAATACTTAATTTAATCTCAATCAAATGATGTAAAAACTATATGTAATAAACCACTAAGAAGAGGGGATAATTACCCGAAGAACACTCGTCGATCTGGTGTAAAAACAGTGATTATTTGCTCTTTCTTTTTTTCGGCAGCAATAAAATACACTCATAGCAACTTGAATACTCACAGTATGAAGCTATAGTAACTAGTCTAGGGTTTTGTGTCCTAAATGGGTATTTATACCCTTCTGTATACTTCCCATGTCCAAACATCCCTTATTTCCCTTTTAATTAATTTCCTAATGCTAATTTCAAGATATATACAAAATATAATTATTGAATGAATGCTCATTTTATTATTAATATATACTGAAAATTACAACTTTGAATGTGGATATTACAGCAATGACAACTTAGATTCTAACGAGAAGCTTCAAGTTGCCAAAAATTTGAAGTTAATGTTATATAATGATTTACCAAGAAAAGAATATGAAATAGTTTTTTATGTGTAAAACCACAAACGAAGTTTTGAAAACTTTAATAACAACTTACTAAGGAAACCCTCAAGTAATGGATAACAAAATAGGGTCACTTGTTCAAGAATATGAACACTAATGTTTTGGAAAATAAAAAGATCGATGAAGGTTATGTTAGATTTAGCACTATTGTTACAAGTCTCAAGTGTCTTGGGACGAAATATACTAACAAAACTACGTGAGAAAGTTTATTAGGGCACTACATTTCAAATCGGGAGCAAAGGTCACTGCCGTTAAAGAATTAAATGACTTGAACACACTTCAACTAGATGAACTAATAAGAAACCTCAAGGTCTATGAGTTGATCATGGATAAAGATGAAAAGATTGCCAAGAACAAGAGAGAGAAGGTCAAATCTCTAGCACTTAAACCAAAACACTTCTAGGAGAGTTCAACTGAAAGTGATGATGATAATGGTAATGAAGCAACAACAAATAGAAGTGATAATGAAGAACACGTTATGGCGGTAAGGCAATTAAGAAAGTTCTTTAAAAGAAAGGGTAAGCTTGTCAAGTACCTAGATATGAAAAGAAAGATGACAAGGCTCGAGAGCAAAGAAAAGACAAATCAAGAGGAACCAACGAGTCTAAAGGTTGCTTCAAGTGCGGAAATCCTTTACACTTCATTAGTGAATGTCCAAAGAACTCCAAGAAGAGTGACAACCACAAAGCCTTCATTAGAGGTGCATGGAGTAAGTGATGATGAAAACAACCAAGAAAAGGGAGAAACTAGTCTCATGGCTCTTGAGAAAAATGAGTACATTCTTACTCATCCTGTTATAGTGATAAATCCTTTGATAATTATGATTTAGAAGAACAATACAATAAACTGTGCCAACTTTGTTCAAAATCGGTAAGAAAAGTGAATTTTTAAAAGATAATATTTCAAATGTAAGTGAGAAGAATGATTTTCTCACAAAAGAAAAGAACTTAGTTGATGATGAAAATGTTTGCTAAAAGGTAAAATACTTGAGCTTGAAACGCAGCTTTTGAAAGTTAAAAACCTAAATGAAGTATTATCTAAATATGTAAATTATTTGCAGTAATATAAAAAGGAAAATGACTTGGATAAAACCAAGTTAAAGTTTTTGCAAAGTAGTAACATGTTACAAGATTTGTTAAGTCTAAAAATTCATCAAATGATAAGAGCGGTTTGGCTTTTCAACCAATGAAAGTCTACCATCAACAAGCTCGATCAAACGGATTGTTTTTGTTAAAGAAAAAGAAAGAGAAATTCTAGGAGAGGGCCCACGGTCAACCATGGGGACCCCTCTTAATACCTTGGCTCATTCGATGAGAACTAATGAACAGTTTGTCCCCAACCATTGAACTGCAAGGTCGACTGCGGGTGCATCCACGGGGGGCTAACAATTTCGTACTAAACCTCATCCAAAATCATCATCACACTTGGATACTTATGAGCATAGAATTTTTGCTCCTATTGATTCTTACCACCAAATGAGAAGTTGTTATGATCCATCAAGATATGGAGTTTGTTACTCCAAACCTTCTAGAAACTATCAAAGAATGTTTCAAAACAATAGAATTGGTTGGAACAATAACACTAGACCAAATGGAAATTACAACTATTCCTATAACAAAAGAAACTATTTTCAAAAACCAACTTGGAATGATCAAAGATATTATCAACTTATCCAAGAACATATGCTATTATATCTCATCACACTTATAAGGTCACACCCAAATGGATAAGGGTAGGAATGTTTTATGCTTACAATCCAGGACCCATAAAACATTGGGTACAATCTTTACTAAATGTTTGAATTGATAGGAAAACGGAAATAGACGACTACAGTCGCATGGGTGGATACTTGATAGTCTATGTTCCAAGCACATGAAGGGAAACAAAAACGTATTTACTTCATACAAGAAGTATATGGAGGTCATGTAGTGTTTGGTAGCAACATAAAGGTAACATCTTTCACAATAATATAACCTTTACAAATGTTGATCATGTTGATAATCTTGTTTTAACTTGATAACTGTTTGTCAACTATGTGATAAAGACTTATGTGTGACATTTACAAAAGAACATAGAATAATAAGCAAAGATGGTAAAAACCTAGAAAAAAGGAAAGGGTTTAATTTATAAAAATGTATCAAAGTTGTTACCTTTTGCTATTGTATATGCCAAAATTTAAAAACTACCGGTTAATAAACCAAACTTTTAAATTTACTATTTTATGTATCAATCCTACTAAGCAGGTCATATGTTGACGTGTCTCCTATTTTGCTTACTTTTCGGTGACCTGCTTGCGGATGTGCTTTTAGTTGTTAAAAATAATTAAGAATAGAATTAATATTTAATTATTTTTATACTTTTATTATGTCATAAAAATTAGAGTTGATCCTTTCTCAACTTCTATTGAAGAACAACTTTGATTTCTCTGACCATTAATCTGATTTCTTCGGCCACCTACTTCAATATCTCTGGCCATCCAGTCAAGGGCAACGTCTCCGGCTATCCATTAAACGAGATTCGAAGGGGCGATTAGGTTTCATGGAGATTTTCTTAAACGATTAGGCTTCATCAAGATTTGCTTAAACAATTTTAGGGTTGCAAGTTCAATTTGTGTTTCTTCATATCGTTTTACCAAGTTTGCTTCTAGGGTTGTAGGTACAATTCCAAAGTTGGTGAAGAAACCCAAATTCGATTTAAACCATTGAAAACAATTTGTGTTTCCTCGATGGGTTTCAGGTTCAAATCCAAACTTGTTGAAGAAACCCAGATTTGATTTCCAACTCGTTGAACACGATTTGTGTTTCTTTGATGGGTTGCAGGTTCTATTTTAGGGATTTTCTTGAACACAATTTGTATTTCTGCGATAGGTTTGATTTTCAAAATGATGTACACTGTTGTAAGGCTTTTCTTGAACACGATTTTAGGATTTTACTTGAACGCAAATGGGTTGAAGATTGTTGTAAACTTCTAGATTATGAGGTTAATTTGATTTCAAGATTCAAGTTAAAGTTCATATTCACCTTTAGGGATCATCTTCATCTTCAAGTTCACTCATCATCATAAACATGGCAGTAAAATATAAATCAACATTAATAAAATTACTAGTTACATTAAATGGTAATCCAAAGTTACCTGCTTAGCAGGTAATCTAATGCATTAAATGATAGGTTTTGATAGTTGAATACATTAGATGATAGAGTTTAGAGTTGGATACACACAATAGTAAAAGGTGAAAAGTTAAATTTATCAATTCAAGCATGTATTGCATCACTAAATGATAACTACCCTTTGTTGCATAGGAGATTAGGACATACCATGAAACTAATCCAAAATATTAGGATCAAGAAAATTTAATAACCATTTTTGTAATGCTTCCAAGGTTGGTAAACAAATTCATGCCTCTCACAAGGCCAAGAACTTTGTGACAACCAAAAGAACTTGGGAAATTTGTTTATATAGATTTATTTGGTCCTTCACCTATTAAAACTTATGGTAGAAAACTTCTACAACATGATTTTTCAAGATACACTTGGGCAACTTTTCTGAAATAAAAAATAAAGCTTTTGAAAAATTTGAAAATCTTGGAAAATAAAATTCAAAACCAACGAGGTTATATGATACATTAGATGAGTCGTATCATGCTCAATGAATAATCAATTCCTTAAAAGTTTTGATGTGATGCCGTAGCAACCATAACCTTACACTTTAAATAGAGTCCTAATTATATTATTCTTAGAAAAGACCCTTAATGAACTATACATCGGTAGAAAACCAACACTAGGACATTTTAAAGTTGTTGATAGTAAATACATTATTTTAAACAAGAAGGAACATTTGACTAAATTTGATCCAAAAGCATATGAATGTGTGTTCCTATGCTATTCTTTAAATAATAAAGCCTATAGAGTTTTAAATAAACAAACTATGGTTGTAGAGAAATCCTTGGATGTCACATTTGATGAAACTCCTCTAAACACATCTATGGGTATGTTTGTCGTAACTAGCTAAAAGCTGAAGCTGGGCTGGAGCTTTTAGAAGCTAGAGTTGGAGATTTTATTTAGAGTTGTAAGCTGGAGTAGGGGTGAGCATGGGTACCGAAAATACCGAACAGTACCAGCACCGTACCGGAACCGGTATCGAGTCAGAGTTTTCGGTCCGGTACTCGGTACTTGAAATATTGCTAAATCGGTATTCGGGATTCTGTATTCGGGACTATTACCGAAAAAACTAGGTAAAATAGGTACCGTTACCGGTACCGGTACCGTATATGAATATTCGGTACGGTATTCGGTACCGTCTTTAATCCAAATTCAGTATTCGGTAAAATCGGTATCGGTACAGGTACTGGTTTGTACCGGTTCCGGTACCATGGTCACCCCTAAGCTGGAGTTTTATTTGTATAAAAGTGTTTGGCAAAATAGCTTTAGCTGTAGCTTAAAAATCTAAAAGGACACAAAAATAAACATTTAAATAAGAAACAAAATTAATCAAAGGTTATTTATGTAATTTGGGTTTTAAAAGCTCCCAGCAACTCCTAAAAGTTATTTGAAGTAGCTTTTCATTTTGGAGTTTTTATGAGCTTATCTTTTTTAAAATAAAAGCTAAAGCTCCTGCAACTAAACAGAGCTAGTAAATCTTATTTTCTAAAAACTAAAAGCTCCTGCACTTAAAAGCTCCGAAAAGCTTCCGCCAAACATACCTTATACCTTCTGGGGAGATAACCATTTCAATCCAAGAATCAAACCATCTTATTAAAAAACATAAAATTTTATGCTAACAAAACTATCATTTGTAATAGACTAGAAACTATCTTAACATGTGTTGATAAGATAAGACTTGTAATTTTTACTTAAATCAAACCATCTTATTAAAAAACATAAGATTTTATGCTAACAAAACTATCATTCGTAATAGACTAGAAATTATCTTAACATGTGTTGTTAAGATAAGACTTGTAATTTTTACTTAGTCTTGTAGATTAGTAGTCCGTCAATCATCCTGAATGAGTCAGCTAAGCATCATCAGATCATTCTGGATGCTCAACTAACCGGGTGATAATGCATATCTGATCAATCCATTGCCCAGTTGTGCTTTCTTATCTAAATCAGTAAAGTAATGAATTACTTTCTATGTTTCTTTGTATTTTTATCTAAGTCAAAGGCTGAACATGTGCCGTTCATTTACAACCTTATTTGCACTTTTAGCTTTGCGAAGTTGTAACACCGCGATTTTAAGGTCAACTTTGAAACTTTTTAAAACTTAAAGTCAAACAATTTTCAGTTTGATAAACAAAACAACGGAAATCTTCTCTTTATTTAAAACAACCCAACCGGGTTTTTCATTTTACAAACGGGTGTTACCAACAATCAATATTGACTGATCATCATACCTGACAACAAGCAATAAGTGTCCCAGCACCACAAAAGCAGCCCTAGGCTCAAACAAGGTAACCCTTTGCAAAAGCATACATACTAGAAGAGGGTTAGTTTTAAAAGCTAGTGAATACAAACTTAACCATAAGCATCATATTGTACATAGGACATCACATTCCTTAAATCATATCGCATAGCAACACAAATAGTGTTATCCTATCACATAGTTGGAGTGTTGACAAGATCGGTAAGAGTCATATCTTGCCGGATAGCTAGTCCAGCTCAATGACCCAAACCGGGGGATCAGACACAACCATCCGCGCTAGTGGGTGAGCACATAGCGGTGCACCAAGCATCGTTATGAAGCCACATGCTCCTTTGGGCTCAGCGAATAGCCGATAAACTTTGTTAAGGAACGGTGGTCCTGCAGAACTTACTACTCGGAATGGACCCTCAAGTAGCCACCGTTGATCCCGAACTATGGCCCAAGGGCCCCATGGGATCCAGTCAATGACTATCCCATCAGGGTCCAATAGCATGCATATCAATAAGTTCTACTCATGTTCAAATAAGTAGAATACATAAGTACAACATGGGTGATCCAATCAGGATCCATAGTATG
>JAUEJL010100859.1:0-25557 GCA_032274825.1 Drosophyllum lusitanicum
AAAATAACAATAACCTATATGTTGAAAGATTTGGATTCCTCAACATTTTTAAATCCATAAACTAAGAATCTTCTAAGCTGTTCATTGTGTGTTCTAGATCAAAGGGTACATCAGCAAAATCTAAATATATTGTTGGGTGTAATAATAAAAGTTAATTAACTTTTGTTAGTTATCCGGAACAAAAGTATGTATGGTGATGTTTAGTTGGATTGTAACAAAAGTATGATGATACTTCCTTACTATAAGGTATATAGGGTATGAACGATGATTAATAAGTAATATGTGTATTTTTTGTTATTTACAAAAGTATATGTACTCTATTTGTTTTTTCTTTAAAAAAATAAATATCTATCTTTGATAATAAATTTAGACCACCATGGGCCTTGCTTAGCACGGTCAAACAAATAACTAGTATATATATATAGGGGAAGGTTCCGTTGGAACCAATATTAGAGTGAGAACCGCGAGAACCAATCTTAGCTGTTCATTTTGGATAATAGAATTCATAGATGAAAAGCGTGGGGGGATTGAATGTGGCAAGGTGCATGTAAGTATTCATAGGTGGGCAACCCAATTGAAGGAGGAAGAATTAGACGGCTAAAATTGGTTCTCGCAATAAAAACGGTTCTCAAATAAACTTTTCAATATATATATATACATATACACTACAAGAAATTAGAGTATTTACTCACACATGTTTTATGTGGGTAAAACATCTCTATATGTGAGTAATTATTTTTACCCACACATAAAAAAAGTGTAACTATGTGTTGGCTTATGCTTGTAGGTAAAGATATTTACCCACACATATATTATGTGTAGGCATAGACAGTAAGCTATACCTACACATATATGTGTGTTTAAAAGTAATCTATACGTGTAAGTAAAGGTGTTATAATTTAGTTGTTCGATGACGTGGATGACGACGTGTCAGATGACGTGGCATAACCATATAAAGTGTTAGTGACACGTGTCACTCAATATGTGTGGGTAAATGTAATTTTATGTGTAGGTAATAGCTACAAATGTGTTGGTAAAAAACACTTATGCGTGATCAATAAACACAATATATGTAGGTAATAAATTTTCACATATATGCAAACAAATACAAAATGTGTAACCAAAAAACAGTTTTAAATAAATGTTATAGCATAATAGCTTCAATCATAAAAACCAAAATACCAATCATGTAGTATAAATGGTAAACAAATAAAAGAGTAGCTAGTCATAAGCGTGTTAACATTCGTAGACAATCCCAAATATTCACTCTAGATCATCAACCTCATCTCTACTTCAACTAGACTTATCACGATGAGACACTCCGGACCAAGAGTGGTCAGCTGTATCATGTTGGACAATTGAAGGCAAGATATTTTCTCGATTAAAAGTTTTTGCATTATTTCAACGGTTGCTTCCAAGAGTTGAACCGGAATACCAAGAGTTGATTTGATAGTACTTGTGGTCTTCCATGCAATTGGATCACGCCTCAACTAGACAAACGGGCATTACATCATCCAAGTATCTTCTTCAAAATAGCTTTTAGCCTTTTATTGCTCGTTGAGTCCTTAAAATTTTTGTTTCTCAATTTCAATATTTCTTCCTGTTAAAGCAAAAAGATAACACATGTATAATAAATCAACTATTTATGATAGATAACAAAATTAACAAATGTAAAACATAAATACTCCATTGCAATTTAAAACTACGTACTGCTTGAATCAAAGAGAAAATGAACATATTACTTCTCTACTTCTAATTTTTTTCAATTTAAGCACTTAGTAACAAATAATCTGCTTTGGTCTTAAGAACAAAGGTATATAGTTACCTCACTTCAGCTGGCTCGTTAATTCTCCATTTCCATCTTCATCATAAATTATTGGTCCACAGCTTTAACCTAGCAAAACAAGCGAGTTTAATAACTGAAGGCCATTTGAACTCCCTAAATTATCAATAGGTCGATGTGAGTTAGTAATCCTAAAGGTTAAACATGCATAACCAACCACTGGCCATTTGTAAATAAAATATTTGTCTAGTCAAGTTTATGGTAAACAAACTATTAGAAAGCGAGTGTAGCAATGAGATTCTGATAACATATGCAAGTTCAATATTGGCTTTTTATGGTGATACTGTGGAATTTCTTCTGGTGTGAATATATATCTAACATAGGATTTAGTTGACAAATTAGTTTTAGTTTCTAAATATGTTGCATTACTTGAAGAGGATTGTATATTTACCTCACATTTCTAATAGTGATTTATGGGACAATCCAAGATGGAAATTAATACATGCAAAATTGTTGAAGTTCAACCATTTAAAAGCAAAGTACATACCTAGAAGGACAATGTATTTTAGCCAAGAGATGGTCAGATGGTGTATCGAAAACCCCATTTGTATATTTATTCAATCAAACACATAGACAACTTAACAAAGTCAAATCCAAATGACATTCATTATAAGTACTTGATATCAAGAATAATTCATATAATGAATTAAAACGTGAAGAAAACACCACAAAGAACCAAGAGAAATATATTAATTAATATATTAAAGTAATAATATACTAAATGCTCTTATGATATGTGAGAGATCACAAAAAAATCAATGGCTACTAGCCCTAGAAACCTCAAATCTAAACTATTCAAGCAGATTCAATACTAATAATTCAAGACTGTAATCTATAGCCCAAAAAAGATAAGGACCCAATATAGGAACTTCTGCAAGATTTTGTTTAATGCCGACATAACCCCAAAAATATAAACATACTCTTACAATTGCATAGGTAACAATCAATTATGAAACAATGAAACATTTTACCTTGCTCCGTCAAGCTACTTACTAGTTCATACAACAGTTGAAGTACTCAAAGGCAGAGTTCGGCTACTAATGGTTTCAATTTCAACTATAGAAGAACAAATTGATAAAACAGTAATTTGCTGAAAATCATATAAGGTAATAAAAAAAGAAACAAACCTTGCGTAAGAAAACCTAGTATAAAGAGGCGCCGTGGAGAAAAATCATTCTTCATCACCGGTCGAACATTTTGTTCAAAAAAAATTTTCTCTCTTTTTAATTGATGAAAATCGTTAAGAAGATGAAGCAATGGAGACGGTGAAACTGCCAAAGGTAGGAAACCCAAAATGGGCCAAAGAAGATGAGAAAAAAAAAATCTATCGTGAAGAGCTAAAGAAGTTCCGAAATTTGAAGATAGATTTGAATTTTGGAAATTCAAATGGAAGATTGGAAGTCCCGAAGGATATTGGGCGGGAATAAAAAAAATTGCGTTCTAGAGTAGTCACGTATAGGATCTCAAAGTGATGTTATTAATTTTTATGTAATTTTTTATTATGAAAATTGAATTATTTTTTATTTTCACATTTTATTGATTAACATTATGTGTAGTTATTAGTCATTTTTTACCAACACATGTATTACATTTGTAAATACGTGTGGGCATTACTAACACCACATCATTTTTAATAAATAAATTAAAATTTTTCTGTATTTTCTTTACGATCACAAGTATAATGAAATATTATGTGTTGATAGATGTTTGACGATTACCCACACATAAAGTCAAATGTCCCATTTATGTTGGTAATTTACCTACACATAAATATAACTTATCTCATGTGTGAGTAATATAACTTGATGTCAATCATCAATTTTAGTGGGAAATTTTCCCTTCAAATTAAAGTGTTTATAAAAAGTATCACCCACACATAATAAGTGTTAAATATTATTAATATATGAAAATCTTGATTACCCACATATATACAAAATATGTGTGGGCACTTATCCACACATTAAAATATGTGACTAACTTATGTGTGGGTAAACATCTCAATTTCTTGTAGTGATATATATACATATACATACATACATATATATATATACATATATATATATATATATATATATGTACGGGTAAATATAGTCTCATCTATAAACATAGTCCTTAAAGTCCAAATATCGGTCAATAATTTAAAAGGCAAAATAGGAATTGAAAATTAAAACTAAAACCCACGCGCTCCTTTAAAATATTCTCAAAACTTTCTTTTTATTTTATTTTTTTACCCCTCAAATATTTAAATTGTCATAACTATTTCAATTTTGAGAATTTGAGCAAAAAAATTATACCAATCTACTCATTTTTAATACTCTTTCAATCAAGACCACTCTTCCTGTATTTCCTGAAAATTTTATTTTGAAAATGCAAACCATATGAAAATAATACCAAAATGTTATCATTTTAAATCATGTGAATTTATATCATTTTTTGCTGAAAAATGTGTATTTATATCATTTTCTGTTGGAAACATGTGAATTTATATCATTTTCAGCTGCAAAAATGTGTATTTATATCATTTTCGGCTGAAAACATGTGTATTAATATCATTTTTGGCTAGAAATATGTGTATTTATATCATTTTCGGCTGGAATGAGTCTATTCTTATCATTTTCATCTGGATATTGTTATCATTTTCATCTGAAAATGTTATTATTTTCAATTGGAAAATGTTATTATTTTCAATTGGAAAATGTTATCATTTTCAACTGGAAAATATTATCATTTTTGGCTGGACGATAAATTAAGGGAAAAAAAGGAAGGAGCATTATTTTAGGGTTGGGATTCCCATAATACTTTTCCTTCTATAATTAAATCTTATAATTGTTTAATTAATTATATTAATGCTATTATTAGATCTTGACCATTGATTTAATAAATCTAATTGTATAGATTTAAACTTTAGGAACTATGTTTAAGCATAGAGACTATGTTGATCCAATTTTCATATATATATATATACATATATATATATATATATATGTATGTATGTATGTATGTATGTATGTATGTATGTATGTATGTAAGAGGGATCTAGAGAGAACACCTCTTATATGAAGAGTGGTGAGAACACATTTCGACGAATCATCAAAAAGGGCAAATTAGAAATTTTAAACACTCTCCCTCCCTCCTAAAAAGCTTTCTACAAATAATATTTTTTTATCCCATTGATTTTAAAATCTATATATTTTACACATATATAGTTATTAAATTAAAAAAATTATACATTAAAATTCATGTTTAAATCTTTTTTAATTTGATATCAGTTTTGATATATTTTAGTATATGCAAATTAGATGCAACGTAGATACAGTCAGATGCGGTCGTTAGATGCAGATGCAAATAAGAGACAAATCAACCATTACAAACAATAAATCAGATGCAATTTACCAAAAAAAAGATATAAATAAAGATAACACATATGTAAATCAATGATTTACCATCATAAAATACATATGCAGTCGTTATGTTGATGCATCTCATTAGCATCTATGAGTTTCTAGGAATATGAAAAAGTAGAAACAGGTGGAAGCAGAAGTTATAGAAGCAAACACACGAAATATTGAACTTTACACATGAATCAAGATAGATCCATCTCCACAAATACATTCCAAGTGCAAAAGAAAAAAAATCTAAATCAAGCACATAACAACTAATAAAATGTATGACAACCAATTCATTTGAAATTCAATACACGAACAAATTGCAAGATTAAAAATAGATTAATACAAATTAAAACCCTATTTGTTTTTTTTCAATAGGAAATATACGAATCAAAATGATACAAAGTAGATTCCACGATGAAAAAACAAAAAAAAACGAATCAGAACCTAGATAAAAAAAATCAAACCTACTGTTGCTTTTTCAACCGAAATAGGCAGCCATAGGGAGAAGCTTCATCTGATGGGCTAATGTGGTGGCGTCGTGAGAAAGTAATGCGTTTTCATCCAAGGGATCCATCAAGAGGAATCACCGGCGGCGGCGGCGTAGAAGGAGGAACGGGTCGCTGTATAACCATGTTAACGACTTTACAAAGTGCAATGGTTTTCATATGATATGTCCCCTAAAAACCCTATATAAAAAGAAGAATATGAATATCAAACTCATTGGTGTCGAAACCTAGAAACAAGGAGGGACCTGTAGCGTTGGTCGTCTGGTGTTAGAGATCTGCATCTTAGTGGTGTAGGGTTCAATAACTGCATCTCGGCTGCGGAGGATCCGGTGGTTGCCGAGGGTCATGGAGGCGGCGGCTCAAAGGGTCGATGTCTAGAAGGTTGTTGAAGAAGAAAACAGTAGAAAAAATATGGGAGTAGATAGAGAGAGGAGTGTTAATTAATGGAGGGGAGAGAGATATTTTGTGGACTAATATACCCTTTTTAGCTTCTTAAATCATTTAAAATAAATGAAAAACCTTGAAAATTAATAGCCATAGATTAGGTAGATCGAATGCCTTAAAAAGTGTTCTCATCATTCTCTGCATATATATATATATACACACACACACACACACATACATACATGGCCAATTTTTGGGCCCTGGGCAGAATTCTTAAAAAGAGGCCCCTAATTTTTTTTCCCAACTTAAGTAAATCTCACATAAAACACATATATCCTTAAATGAAGATTATGAAGAAATAAATTCTTACAATTAGATGACGTTACCATTGTTGTTACTTGTTAATTTGTTTGCTTTAGTAATTTGAACCATTGAATATTAGTATTAGCTATGAGAACTAAGCTAATACTAATATTCAATTGTTCAAATTACTCAAGCAAAAGATTAGGCAAGACAAATGAACAAGTTCAAGATCAATATTCAATTATCAATATCAAGATCAATATTCAATTATCAATATTCAGAACTCATAAATATTATTCAAGAATCAAGAATCAAAACTCAAGTTGGGAACAATAATATTATTCAATAAACAAGAATATTATTGAGAACTATTGAACTAAGAATATTATTCAATAATCAAGAATCAAAACTCAACAGCAAGTAATTAAGTGAACAATAATTCAATAAACATCTAAATAATAAAAAAAGACAAAGGATTAGAACTTATACACCTGGTTTTTTTTTTTTTTGACTTTTTGAGTATTGATTGATCAACAGCAACTTGCAATTTCAGTTTGCGATTTAGCGCTCATCCAGTATTCCAATTCCAGTCGAACAAATGAGCAAAGAACTTCTAAAAAATCAAAAAAAAAGAACGAAGAACATAAGAACATTAGCAATTTAGCATTTAGAAATGATAGCCGAAAATCAACTAAAGAATCAAAATTCAAGTTAGAACGTTTACAATTTCAGTTTGCGATTTGCGAAATCAGTCTAGGGTTAAAGTCGTTAAATCGGAAATAAGAATTAATTGAATCAGAATCAGAAGTTTCAGTTGAATCAGAAATCAGTTTGCGAAATCAGACTCAGAAATTAGAATTTCAGTTGAATACTTGAATGATGAATCAGTTCGAAAACTAAGGTTGAAGAATGAAGGGGCTGTACTTATGTTGAATCGTTTCGAGATTGCCAGACTTGAGTGGAAAATCAGCAAAGGACGAACGGTCGACGTTTCGGTTTCGGTTCATCTTCCATTATTCCAATGCTTCCTTAGTTCCCTGCCTCGTAACTCTCGCTCACTGCTTTCCTGCTTGTTTTCCGCCGTTTCCTATTCGGCTATTCCTAATACGCCTCCACGGTTCACGAGAACAATGAAGACGGTAGTCCGCCGTTTCTTAATCCACGCCAATTGAAAGCCAGCGGGCCTCCTCTAAGTGGGCTTTTTTTAATTTCTTGGGCTTCTTTGTAAACTTACACACATACACACACACACACATACACAAATTATATTGGGCCCCTGGATTTTATGGGCCCTCGGCTACTACCCAGGTTGCCCTCTCTCTGGGCCGGCCCTATATATATATGAGTTGTGTTCAATAAAGTCCATGTACAAAACATAGTCCTAAAATTTTAATATTCAATCATAGGTGATTCAGTATACAATCACATGTGATTTGTAAAAGCATCACATGTGAATTACGAAAGCATCACTCCGCCCAAAATTTTAAAATGCAATCTGAACCATTGATCCAAAAGCTAAAGTTAGTCCCTTAGGACTATGAATTAAGTATGAACTATATTGAACATTTATATATATATATATATATATATATATATATATATATAAATTACAATATTGTTTAATAAATTTTACACCTAAAAAGCAACACTAATGGGTTCTAGCTCAGCGCTACTAGTGTTTGGTGTTATCCATGAATTAAGTTCATGGGTTTAAATCTCACAGTATACAAAAATATGATAAATTTAAGAGCCGTTAAAAGAAACATAAAAAGTAACATATATGAATATGATAATATATCAAAAAAAGATAATGAAGTAATAAATTTTGAATACATATATATTAATTAAAATTCAAATATAAGTTACGTACATACGTAAGACCAGTAATAATATTTGGAAAGATTTATATATTATTATGATAGATAATTTAGATGCCCGTGTAATAGATGGGTTGGTTTAAAAAATGAGAAATTTAAACATTAATAATAAAATATTAAATAATTATAAAACATGAATGAAATTAGAATTTAAATAAATGACTACAGACGACATCAACACAAAGATCAACGGTGGATACGTCGACGCAAGGTTGAGGACAAACGTGACAGCAGAAACATGGTATGATGATCAACACAAAGATCAACGGTGGATACGTCGACGCAAGGTTGAGGACAAATGTGACAGCAGAAACATGATATGATGATACGAAAAGACATGATTGTATTTCTTGTATAAATCATCGATCATGATTGTTAGGGCAATAAGATCAAGTCTTTATTGTTTATAACTAAAAAGAATTTAAAATGGTTATAAAATATTTTAAAGTGGAAAACCTAAGAATTTGGTTAAATTTGATGTTTTGAAATATTATAAAAAGTAATGATATTTAAAAATTAGTGTGAGCAAATATAATATTTTAAAGTCTAAGAAATACATGAAATTTCTCTAATAATTTTGATTCAATTTTGACCAAGAAAAGTCAAAATCGTAATTCAAAATTTTAATAAATGTATGGTTAAGATTGAACAATTAAATTTACTATATCAAATGAATGGTTAGAATTTTACATTAAATTTGTTCCATGTTAGTCTTTTATTTATATTAGAAGATTTCATAATTAGATCCATGATATAAGATGATGATCGATGGAGACAAAAATAAAATTTTCTTTTACATATTACAAAATGACATATGGAGTCAACTAATTCTCTTTCCATATCTTCTTCACTGATTTTGATACTTATATTAATCTTATGAGTAGAAAAAAAAGTAAAAGAATATATCATCTTTTTCGTCTTAGGAAAGTTTGTCACTTTGAATGAGTGAAAGTAACGATCGATCAGTCTTTCTCCTGAAAAAGTGGTCCTCAAAATTATATGGCATGAGTAATAAGTGAAGTAGGTTAAGTAAGTGGAGTTAGTTGACCTCGTGGATCATAAATAAATAATTAGTTAATTTAGTTTTATGTAGCTTTTGAAATTACATAATTAACCTTGATGAATAACTTTATTATTTATTTTTTATATGTTTTACACTTTTTTTTCAACTTTTAACTCTAATTAATTTTTTTTCCTACTAACTTTCAGCTTCCTCCTACTAGCCGGACTGCTTTTAGCTCTAGTAGTTGGCCATTTCGACAGGTCACACCCACAAAAATATCTTTTTTTTTTCGTTCTTTTCTACTATTTGTATATATATCAAAGTTTTTATGAAGTAACATTCAACTCTTTTTTTAAAACTATTTTTAATAACATTCCAATTCAAAGTTTAGAGCAATATTTAATACAAAAGGCATTTTGTATCTAATTTAAATTTCTTGTTTGTTGCAATATTATGTAATTGTTAATAAATAAACGGACAAACCGCAACTATAAGAAAACCATTTAGACTTCTACATAGAGTTTGATTTAGGGATTTTAAGAAAAAATAGACTTAAAAGTTTTTTTTAACCCAGTTTTCAATTAAAAAAAAGCTGACTCTATTAGGCGTCAAAATAGAATGAAAAAACTAGGCTCTTTTATATGTAGTAATAGAACCCTGTTTTTTAGTAAAAATACTGGCTCTATTTGGGATACAAGTAGAACCTGGTTTCAAACATTTAGCCAGCCGAAGACAACATTAATTGGTTTAAACTTTTCCATTAGTACTAGCTTGATGTTGACCAAGTAAGACCTTAGATGGCAAATGTTAACCAAGTAAGATATTTGATGACCAATGTTGCACAAGTAAGACTTGAGATGACCGAAGTTGACCAAGTAAGATTTCAGATGACCAAATAAAACCTTTGATGACCAACGTTAATTGAGTAAGACCTTATATGACCAATGTTGAACAATTAAGACCTTTGATGATCAAGGTTGACCAAGTAAGACCTTTGATGATCAATGTTGAGCAAGTAAGAGCTTAAATGACCAGTTTTGATCAAGTAAGAGCTTAGATGACCAATATTGACCAACTAAGAGCTTAGATGAATAATATTGACGAAGTAAAAACTTTAAAAAACCTATATTGACCAAGTAAGAGGTTAGATTATCAAACTTGACCAAGCAAGAGCTTAGATAACCAATGTTTACGAAGTAAGACTTTAGATGACAAAATGACCAACTAAGACCAAAGATGGCCAATGTGGATGAAGTAAGACTTTAGATGACTAATGTTGACGAATTAAGACCTTAAATGACCAATGTTGATCATGTAATACCTTTGGCTAATCTTAACCAAGTAAAATCGTGGCCGACCAATATTGATGAGGTAACATAATGATTAAAGGCTTTACTACCACTACTTTTCAAAGATGATTCACCTCTTATGTTATAAAGGTATCACCCGAATCTCCATCTCTTCACTGCTTGTTTACAAATTCACTAACTTTTTAAAGGAAAACATATCAAACTTTATACATTTTGCATTGTTTGTATCCAACTTTTAAACTTAACTATTGATGTATTAAACTTTCACATTATCAATATTGTATGCATATATCGTGCTATAGTATATAACTTTCCAGTTAATATCGTCACACATGTTACTTTAACGATGACTTCAATTCTTTGACAAGGTACGTCGAATTTGGGTTAATTGATAGTGCTAGAAGTGTTTACCAAAGATAGGAAAGCTTTCAAGTGTTTGTCGGAGTTTGTCGTATGCTTCATAGATCTAAAGTAAATTCAAATCAAAAGAATTATAATAAAATAATAATATTTGGTATAAAATAAATAAAAATCAGATAAGTTCTTGTAACTTGCTAAATAGGTTTTGGATACATAAAATAGCCTAATTTTTGAAAGTTTAAAACATTAAAAAGTAAGTTTATATAAAAAATGATATGTTGGACAGATTTTTAGAAATTTGCATATTTCTTTACAACCATCATACATTTATTCAATTATTCACTTATATAAATTAGAGTTAAATGTACAGAAATATAAGAAACTTTACTCACTTTAAACTTACGTGTGTTGAACTAATTTTTTTGAGGTTAATGCAGAAAGTTGCAGAATTTCACATTCAATGTAAGATGACCTACAAATCTACAATCACGGCAAGTTAATTAGGCGATCTTTAATTTTTTATTATTTTTCAAATCTACTACTATCCTCAACCTCCCAAACATTAACCGTGATGAACTCGATTCCCATGAACTTAATTACATCCCCCTCTCTCTACTATGAATTATATACATCTCTCTCTCTCTCTCAAATGTGAATCCTCCAAAGCTGCCTCACAAATCTTCAATTCTTGATGATGATTAAGGGTCAGGTGTTCATCTCTTTTCTTCAACACCCCTGACATTTTTAACGTGCGCATGAACTCGATTTGCCCTTTATGGAACTCTAAAGTTAAACTCGATATATTCCCATGTGTAAACGGTTTTTTGTTCTTCAATGATTTCTAGAATTTGATTTGCCCTTGCGAGTGTTCTTTGGTTGTTCAATTTTTGGATTTGCGATGTGAGTTCATCGCAGATTCATTAAAAATATCAAATGCATGTGGTTCCTATTGTGAGTTTATTGCAAATTTGTAGTTTGGATTTTTCCATTTTCAGGTTAGCAACTGTTCATGGGTTGTTCGTTGATTGTGAGTTCATCCATCTTCCTGGTTTAATCTGTGAGTTCATCACATATTATTAATAAATTTTAATTAAAAACTTTTAGACTTTTATAAATATAATTAGATTAAATGTTCGTGTGTTACACGAGCTGGTTTTCAAATATGAAAATATTGAACACTAATATAAAAAAAAAGTATCCAATAATTATAAAACACTAAAGAAATGATAAGTAAAAAATGGCGACTGGCGGCGTCCCCTAGCGGTGGGAAGGGTCGACGCGAGGACGATGATAGATGTGATAGTAGAAACGTGGTATCATAAAACGAAAAGACGTGATTGTATTTCTTTTAGAAGTCATCGATCATTATTGTTACAAGTAACGGTAATTAAATTAATTATTTATGGTTATAATTAAAAAAATTTAAATTATTATACAATATTCTAAAATGATAAAACTAGGAATGTGTTAAATATGGTATTTTGAAATATTATAAACCGTAAATATGATATTTATAAATCAGGATGGACGAAAACGATATTTTAAAGTTTAAGAAGATAACAACACACCAAAAATTATATATAATCATTAATATATAAAATATTTTTATATTATAAAATACATTTTGAAATTTGATTACTTATTATAAAATACATTTTAACAATTCTCAAAAAATGTAAGAACCAATATATAAAAATTTTTGATTAACGTTTTATAACTTATTAAATATATCCCCAATGTTTTAATATAATAAGTCAAATTATTAAAAAAGTTGACTTATTACCTCTAAATTCAAAATATATGTACATTATTTTGACCTTTAAAAGTCAAAATTGATTATTCAATTTTAAATAAATGAATGATCAAGATTATATAATTAAAATTGATTTGTTGAACTTAAGATTAGTATTGTACAGTAAAGTTTATCTCAATTAGTTTTTTATTTATATTAGAAGATTGTGTCTGTAACTTATTTCTAAGAAATTTTAATATTATATTTTTTATAATAGTGTATTGTAATATAGAAATTCTCGTTTTATGAAATATCTACAAAACTTGTTTTTCTTTCAGTTTTCTCCTAAGTTTTATTTTCCTCCGTAAAAAAATAAAATGAAAACGGGCTATTTGAGTAAAAATAGGTTTTCACGTGTAATTAAAATACATGTAAACTAGTTTTTAATTCAAAACCGGTCTCCATTGTATTAAATAGATATGGGTTTATACCCTAAATCAATATCCATTTTGTTTTGTGGAAGCCGTACAATATGCTGACCAATTTATTTAAAAAATGATGTCCATCTAGTGATTCGCATTTGCAACAATGAGAAGCATAATTGAATTGGTGTGCAGTTTCCACAAATCTTCTAGCAACCACATGGATTAGGGGTGTTGTTCGGTTATATTTTTTGGGTTTTAGGAAATTCGGGTCGGGTTAATCGGGTATTTAAGGTTGTAAAAAATAACCTCGATCTATCTGAACTGTACTATATTCAGTTATCGGGCATTTAGTTATTCGGGTATCGGTTTGGGTCAGGTATATAACCAAATACTCGAATGTTTGGAGTTAACAATGAAACTTGGGTTTAGGTTTGGTGCATTTCAAAAAACATTTTTTTGTTTATTTATCTGTACATGATAGAATTCATTAAAAATTGATAAAAGAAGTAATTTTTAATATGATTATAATGAAAACTATTTTTAGTTTGGTAATTAAATGTTTTAATATAAACATCCTTTAACATGCAATTAAGTTAAAACCACAGGTATGCTACTTTGCTCCATACCCCGTAATAGTTAATGAAAAGCATTTGATGGATGCACAACATGGTGACGTTTAACGAACAATTATAAATAACTCGTGTGCCTTTTTTCTTGAATTCAAACTTCGTACACGACTTTAACATGGCTAAATCGCGATGTTGCTCCCTCGTTATATTTGTTAGAATTGGAATACAAGCCAAAAAATAATACGTTTTCTCATCATAAGCACCATTAAATCATATGCTAATATTGTCTTACTAATACATATTTGTTTTCTTAAAAAATTAAAACGGGTAATCGGGTATACTAGAATCTTGAATAATTGAACCTGATTTACAACGGGTAAATAGAATAACCGAATGCATCTACCTGAAACCCGATTAAACAGGTTGGGTTATTCGGATAATGATTGGAACAGGATATTACAATGTATAGAAAGTATTATGAATTGGAGGCTACTAATAGACATGCTCCACACAAAATGTGATCTTCACACAGGTGTGGATTATATGTTCGGTGTTCTACTCCTCTTGCAAAAAATTCCCAAAAAAACTTGACCTATATTTTTTTAATAATTATGGATGTTAACATTCTTTTGTTATTTGTTGATAGTTCAGGGGTCTGTTTGGCCTCTTTTACATTCTTTTTGTAGCTTATGTTTTCTTGTCCCTTTTAGTCTTGTTGTATGAAATCTTATAATGGACAGGAATATCTCTTTGTGAAGCTAAACTTGAGTATGCCACAGACCATCTTGGAGATTTCTGGATCTGCTGAAAGATAGGATGCAATTACCTTTGGGGTATTGTGGAGAGAAATTTCAAAACTTTCTTAATTTGTTGTATGTTAAAGGTTTTATTTTGGACCCAGAATCTTTGGTTGACATTCCTGCAGTTTTATTTTGTAATAATTGATTCATAATTAATTTTTTGTACAACAATAAAACTTTCATCAACTTAAAACCACCAATCAATTACAACCTCTTCCTCTCTTGGGAGATTTATGAGATTAATTGATTCATAATAAATGATTCATTGTAAATTTATTAGAGTATGTATATGGTGTGATCTCCATACACGGACCCTTCCTACCGTGATTGTCATATTAGTACAACATCATTCTTGCTTTCTATTTTTTTCTCATCTTTTAACCACGAAAATATCTATATTTAAACTCCTTTATCATCTCAATTTTATATTAAAAATATATGTGAGTGATAGATAGATTTGGTCTGTGAAAGAGAAAGAGAGTAAGTAGTGAAGCATGGTCACGAGACTAAGCGTTTGGATCTTGCGGGGCTGAAGGGGGAGGGGCGTGCAGTTATGCCCACCGTGGCCATAGGATTCACCTCAAAAGTGGGATGATGCCCTTAATAGTTGGTGGCCTTCTCTTTTGAAAGAAGATCAATGTTTTACATCTTTAGAGACTTCTACAAAGGTTTTATCTTTCCATTTGATGTTTAAATAAATCTTACAAACGTTAATTATAAGAATATAAAAATAAGAATACAAACACATAATAAAATTTATTTCATATTTTTAGATCCGCTTATCATTTTGATTCATATTTTTATTTATTTATTTAGTTTCTTGATATTATCAATGATAAATTAGGTCAGATAAATATTCATAGGATGGGATAATATCCGTCCTCTATAGCCACCTCTAGTACTTTTTGGTGATCAGATCATATATATAATTTTATATATATATATATATATATATATATATATATATATAATATTCTTCATTTTAATAATTAATATTAATATTAGGACCAATTGATTGAATATGATGTTTAACCTAACCACATTCCTTTCTCAAAGTAATCTACATATTTAAATAATGGTACATGGAATTATAGTTTGTTTGCACTTGAACAGGTGGGTAACATTTTTTAATACGTACTGATAAAGTAGACAACAAAGAATTTTTTTAAATTAAATTAATAATAACAATAAATTAAAGAATTTTTTAAATTAAATTAACAAGCAGAAGATCGAGTTAAATCACAAAAAAAAATCTATTCGTTTTTAAGAAATAATTTTTCACATGGTCCATGTTAGTATATATCGAAAGATTTAAATCTAAATCTTAAGTTGATGATCATGTTACGAAATACTAATTTGGTAAAAGCTATAAATATATATATTAAGATTTATATCAGACATTAAAAGTTACATATAAATAAATAAATATAATTACATTTACATCAAATGTATATTTTTGACCATTAAAAATTTATTTTTTTCAGTTTTACAATAACAAAAATTACATTATATATATATATATATATATATATATATCATATTATGCTAACATTTTTATCGAGATGTATAAAAATCGAGACACACATAAATATATTTTCATTTAAATATCAAACATATATATTAAAATTTATAAAAGAAAAAACAAGTAATATATATTAAAATTAGTTGTTTTAATACAATGATAATAATAAAATCTTTACTAATATTAGGCGTGTCCATGAATGGTTATCATACCGAGCAGGTTATTGGTTAGCCAAAATATAACTTTGTAGTTTTCATGAACGTACCTAAACCTAAACTGAAAAGACGGGTTAACCGATTATCTAACTAGTTTTTTCGTGTCGGTATTCCGATTAACGAAATAACCATTTCTAATCACTAAATATATCTTTAAAATAAATCTTTCATAATTTAATATCCATTCAACATAGACAATATTTAATTTAGAAATTTAGAAAATATTGCAAATTTTCTTATTTATTTATCAACTAACTATGTTAGGAGAAAAACATTATGAATATACACGTGAAGAAGATAAAACGGAAGTAAGTTAATAAGTAGTAAATAATAAGACTTATATACGTACTTAATAACACATAATACTAAATAATAACTATATCTATTAATATTTATTTTAAAAGATGAAATTAACATTTTGGTTTTAGGTAAAAATTTGTTATAAGTTGATAACATCGTATTCTAAATATTGGTCGATCAACTTGAATTGTATTATTAAACCTAACAAGCAAAGTTAGTATTTAAATTTTGATTTTTCGGTCAATTGTCTATCTCTAAAATCATGAACTGTAACCAGACTAAATAACCGAAATATTTATTGTTTCGATTAATCAAACCGAAAAAATAAAAAATTCGGTTTAGTTAACCTATATAGATTTTGATATGGTTTTCGGTTTTTTAAGTTTCGGATATTTTAAACACCCTTGTTAATAATGCTTCATAAATTTTGACACATGTAATCTTTTTACTAGTTGTCAATTTGTATACTTATTTTGACCTAAATTAGTTAAAATTATTAATTTTTACACTTAAGTTGAGGAAACTAATTATACTTGCTTCGACAAAAGTAGTCTAAAATGCTAGTTTTGGTAATTTCATCTTTAAATAAATACAAAGTTACTATAGTACTATAGTATGTTTAGAGAGTAGAGACAAACTTATAGCTAGTTAATTTGTGGTACGTTCTAGCAAATTTACTAAGTTTATTAATTATTTTTCTCAACATGAATCGAAAAAATATTATGCAGGTTGTCGGATCCAAAGTCAAATATAATCACTTGAATGACATTCGGTAGCCAGTTAATTTTTATTTTATTTTTTTATTTTAGAGGGGGTTTGTATTAGAGTCATTTGTGTAACACCCTAAATTTTATATATATATATATATATATATATATATATATATAAAATAAAAGCTTTTAGGTCGTTTTTACAAACTATGATGAGGTCATATACCTAAAACTACACGTCACTTGATACATAACTTTGTTAAATGTAAAACAGTGTTTAAAATAGCGATTGAGAAAAAATAAAACTTTGAACATGAGTTGCTTTTACTGTGCTGGAGTTTTTTCATGGTCATTTCCTGAAATGAGTTAAACAACAATAGTAAGCATACAACATAGTGAGTACACTAACTTACACACCACACTAGACATGTACATATCATTTACAAATCCATGCTTCATCATAACAATATACATCTGCCAACATCACATACTCGCTACCTTAGTAGTTGGTCTCTACTTACTTGCTATCGAAATAGTCGGTCTTATCGTACCCGCGTAGCACGTGATCCTCTCATACCCGTTACCGAAGTATATGGTCAACACGTACCCATTATCGCAGTAACGGTCATCACAACACAATTTACATAATATTAATGTACACATATCATTTATTTCATTGCCGCATACTTACAATGGCTCTTCACAATCCTAACACATAGTTACACTTTCACATATAAATAACACACATTTCTAAAATAATGGGCAAGTTAGTATAACTCACTTGATCAGCAGCACAAGCAATAATCAGTAAAGACAATAAGTATCCGGAAGTTAAACGTCTACCAGAAAACACCTACATAATAGGTTTCCACATCAATAGATATCTAATAGGGTCACACACTCTATTTACGCTCCACACTTAGAATTCACTAATATTCTAAGTCTAATTACACTTCACTATTTACCATTTATGTATGGTTTCCGATTCGGGTTTTCAATTCGACAGCACTTCGTCATGGTTTCAATTCCAATGGTGACGATTTAGGGAATTCCCAAAAGGGAACTCAACCTTAGGTTTTCGATCGGGGAATCCCTTTTGGGACTCACCCTTCCCGTTTTACATTTCATGTTCATATATTATATATAAAAATCACTTTTCGATTCATGCACATTGTTAAGGTTTTTGAATGCCTTAGTTAATTGCGCAATTTTCGATTCACATGACTTATACAAGGGTTTTCAATTATAAGACCACTACATAAAGTTTTCGGTTCACTTGTACCCCATACTTTTCAATTGGTGTTTAAGTTAAGATTATCGATTCTACACTTGACATTCCATGTTTTCGATTCATAATACAACCATATTTTCGATTCTCTCATTATTTAAATGGTTTTTGATTCACACAAAACCCACCATATTTTCGATTACCTGCCCATCCTATGAGTTTTCAATTCTGGTTTACCTTTATTTATTTTTCTATTCCACCAACACATTGAGGTTTATGATATCATGGACCATTGGGTTTTCGATCCAAATAAAGATCCATCCCACAGCCCCAAAACACGCACACTCCTGATACTTTAGATTCAACCCAACCATATGAGGTTTTCTATCCACAGGAACACACTCACACGCACGCTGCCAACGCGTTTTAAAACCCAATTCATCCATGTCCTAACCAATTTAAAAATTCTTGCTTCTATAGATTAGTAATGACAAGTAATCAAGTACATGTAAAATAATTGCATTAAAATTTTGATTCATGGATCAAAAGGGCTAGTTGGTTCTTGGATTTTGTCCTTGGACAGCGATAGTCCTAAACACCCTGAGGACTCAATAAATCTTAGACCAAATTAATTAATTCTTGTTTTAAAACATTCCTAACATCACCTAATCACACCCATGAGAGTTAATTGATTTTAATCCAACTTTCATAAATCAGATATGTATATTTTGTCCTTGGTTACCTTCCGGTCGAACACCCCTAAAAAATCGGCTCAAAACCTTATTATATCTCATACAATTGTAGTGATATCAATATCTAAGTGCTCAATAGTGTAGAGGTTCATACCTGAGGAGTTTCTAAAGAAAAACAGATGATTTGGTGCAACGAACAGTGAAGTTTTGCCTTTGAGTTTTCCCTAAGCCCATTTCCCTCTTTGGGCTCCTTATCACCAAGTTCAATAGCTCATTTATTACTTCCATCCATAAGTAAGTATTCAAGATAAAAGAATAATGATGATTATCAATTTGTAAAATCTTAATTGATTATAAATTGAAAACGGGTATTACAATTCGTAGGGTCTAGATTTGTGATTCTTTTATTTCTTTTCTAATTTTTTCTAATTATGTTCATATCTCTAAAAATGTATCAAACACATCATATTTGGTTCCTTCCTTTTTGTTAACCATTATGATTGTGGTGTGTTTGGGATATTGCATCAAGGCTCAAACCTAGGGAGGTGCCAAAGATACGGGCTAGCACCAGAAAGACGCCATGTCGCCATTGACCACATCTTATATGGATAGTGGTAGAGGGCTCCTATTTTGGGTCTCATTCATTTGTGGTGATTTCAAGGGTTACAATTCTACATCAAACCTAGCTTGTTAGTTGGTTGCATGTAATGTTTATAAAAAATCTATGGCTTTTGTGTAACATCATGATTTTCAAAACCTTTAAAATCACATGTTAATAAAAAATCTATGCCAGGTTTCAAAAGCTTTGAATCACAATGTCACCACCATGAATCATAATCAAAACCGTTACAAACTTCAAACCAAAAGTAAATAACATATGAGCAAATGGTATCCAACTATCTAGGTTGATCCACCCTAGAGGGTAACCCATCTCACAAGCCAAAGCTCCTAAGCCACCTACACGAGTACAAGATACATTTCAAGAAACAAGTGTTAGTCTACACCTCGTGAGTCAATAGGAGTTAGATAACCAAAATCGTGAAATCATTACAATTAAATCAGATATGACAATAGTTATTATCGACACACAACCCATTGTGTATTTGACTTGTCCCTAAAATATCAGAAATCAAATACCATATAACGGGTCAAATATTCATCACGTTACATATATCATATAATTCAAGTAGCCACATCCTAGACATAATCAAGCAGTAATCATAACCGTAATCGTAATCATAATCGTATATCGACAAGGTGTCCTAATGTAGAGTCTAAACCTACAAAGAAAACCCAATTCACTAATTACATGCCAGGCAACCCATGTACTGATTGGGTAGCTACTCTCGATGAATACATAAGTACACTTTGGACTCTACTTTCACTACTCAGACTGTGCAAGGTACAAGTACCTCGAAGTGTCGTTTAGAGTGTAAGTACAAATGAAGGTCACCTGTCCATTCCCTCCTCACACCCTCGTGATGTCATGCATAAGACCTCAACCAAATGGTCATATATCACTCAAGTACACACACACTGAAGTACCTACACACCACTTATCACTCAGGTTATTTAGAAAACCCAACGACTCGTATGGCTAACACTTTCCTAGAACAATATATCAATCCAACTAGGCCAGTAATTACATATCTCCGCCCATTAAAACATGCATATAGAATTCATTAATCAACAATAGCATGTGAATACTAAATATAATCAAATATCATCGGTATGCATGCGTATTATATCAAGTAGGAACAATCAAGTATTCAAATATTCACCATATAGCGTCGTGTAATCAATTGAGTTATTTGTATAACCTTTTGAAAATGGTTTTATCATTGTACTCGGTTTTAGAAACTACTGAACTCACGCGAGGTCCCGAAAGTGAATATCTGTAGAATCCGAGTAAACACGAGATCAAAGAACAACCTAAAACAGAAAACAATACTAGGTTAACTATGGGTTGAATAACGGATAACATATTACAAAAGATTGTACATAAGATTGCTCAATACACTACATGATGGATTGCACAGAGTACTTCATAGCAATCTGGGCATGGAAGAAGGTCTACGCACAGGCTGCCTGCGCACAAGCAAATGGTGCATAAGCATTCTGTGTAGAAAGAGCTTGCACGTGGATGCTCTATGCACATATTGTTCTGCCTAGAAGTAGTCTACGTAGAAACAATCTACGCCAAATGAAACCTGCATAGAAGGAGTAGTCGACAAGCAGACAACGATCCAACAGTAGGGTAATCAAAACTTCACCAAAAATCATGATTCAAGTACCATTATTATTAGAAAACATCAAGGATCAAACTTTAACCAACAATTTAAGATTCAAGTGAGCAAAACCCATAAAATTTAAGGGTATTGGGTTCGACCGTAGACCCCCCCCCCCCTCCAGAATGTACTGTCGATCGATCTTTATCAATCAACACCACAAATCTCAGCTACATGCAACTCACAAACAAGAGTTTAGATGACTTAGTTGGATGATTTGCTTCACAAAACCACCTTTGAATTCTTCTTCTTCTTCTACCGCGAGCAACACATACACACACTCACATCTGGAACTGCCAATCCAAGTGAGACTGTCAAACTAAGGTTAACCCTAATACTAAATTAATCCCTTAATCACAAGATTAACCCTTTAAGTTTTCCTTAATTTTGCCTCCTTAAGTACTTGAACTTTGTTTTCTCTTATTTTTTTACAAGATAAACCACTACTAGTAACGAACTCAACTAAGGATAAACTAATCCTTATAACAACCATCAAACAAATTAACCATTAATTTGTTTATTAATAAATAACGAAAGAAATTACATGCAGTATATATTCCAATCAATAATATTTCGAGATCTTGGTCCTTACATTTTGTATTTAATTGTCCAAAAATAGTTTTGTAAATTAATTGTTTTTAGACACCTGATGCATCATCTTTGAATGAGGATTCTATAACTTACACGCACCAATTAAACTCGATTTCTAGAACCCGATCCGGTGTTACTTCTAATGCAATATGTATTCCAATCAATAATATTAAGGTCTTTTTACTCCAGTCTAATCAGCATTCGTAAATGATCATACGACGGAAGTGTGAAGGTACACAACAATATATCGATCAATTAGATAAAGTATTATCTGCATAGTTATATATATTTAACTCAATTGTATTTCTCATGTATCTTGTGCATGTATATATACACTACAAGAATTATGTTCAATAGCGGCGACACCAATTGTGGCGACAGAGGGCAATAGTGGCGACATGTAGTTGGGCAGACTACGTGTCGCCGCTATTGCCCTTTGTCGCCACAATTGGTGTCGCCACTATTGCAACTAAAAAAAGCCCGGGACATTTCCCTCCCAAAATAATTAGGCGTCGCCGCTATTGGCTGTTGTCGCCACAATTGGCATCGCCGCCAAAATAATTAGGCGTCGCCGCTATTGGATGTTGTCGCCACAATTAGTCCATATTTATTTCATAGTTATAAGAGACTAATTTTAGCCTTTGGATCAATGGCATCAATGGTCCAGATTGCATTTTAAAATTTTGGATGACATTTTCGTAATTCATATGTGATGCTTTTACAAATCACATGTGATTATATACTGAATCACTTGTGATTGAATATTAAAATTTTAGAACTATGTTTTTTACATGGAATTTATTGAATACAACTCTAAAAAACTAATAATTGATTACTTTATTTAAAGTTTTAAATTATGTTTATTTTTTACAAAGTTGTAAATTAACTGATTAAACCTGAGTTATATTTACGTAATTTCTTTCACACATTTGCATCAATAACTCAATAGGTATTAGAAAATAAAAATAAAACTTGGAGACACATGCATATATAAGGAATTCTCACTAAACCAATTTAATTAGGTGTTATTTCCACGATTTTCAATAATCTAAACTTAAACTTCAATTCTGCTTAAGTACGTACTTACGAGTACATCCGAAATCTAGCTAATTAAGAAGAAAATTACATATAGAATACTGTAAACATTGCGATGATTCCTACGATCATAAGAGTTTGAGACAATGTATCACCATCCATCTTAAGTACTGACATCGCTTCGCTCTTTGTAGACGTTTGGTTCGCTGTTTGAGCAGAATGTTCATGCTCTAAGACCTTAACAATCATCTTAAGACCACGCTCACAATGCCCTGCGTCCCCGCTGATAAAATAAAAGAAGCCAGATCGATTGAGTTCATAGCTCGTGTCACCATTGTTGGAGAAAAATATCGGGTCCGGTGATATGCATTTCTCATGCTCTTCTTTCGTCACCAACAACACCGAATCCTTCTTGTACTCAAAACCTACATATCACATTTTTTTAGTCTTAATTTTGAGTATTTTCTAGTAAACCAACATATAAAAAGAATTAATATATATAACACAGAATATATATGTAGAAATATTACTCAAAAGCAATTAAGCTATATATAATAATAATGTAGAAAATGCATGCAATATTATACGTAGCTGTAAATAAAGATGGAGTAATAAAATTACGTACGCAGTGTGTCGTTGATGTTAAAGCGATTGTGGGAAGCCCATTGGTTGTAGTGATCGGTGTTGTTGGAGGGAGGGATAGACCAGCCATTTTTACCACCGACTTGGAATTGGATGCAATTGACACTGAGGATGCAGCAAGTGAAGAAGGCTACTGCCATGAAAATGGTGGTCGAGTTCTTCATGGCGATGCAGTACGTGGGTGTTTTGAATGAAC
This sequence comes from Drosophyllum lusitanicum, assembly GCA_032274825.1. Lineage (NCBI taxonomy): Eukaryota > Viridiplantae > Streptophyta > Magnoliopsida > Caryophyllales > Drosophyllaceae > Drosophyllum > Drosophyllum lusitanicum. The sequence goes on from JAUEJL010100859.1 coordinate 23,921, forward strand.
TTTCAAGGTAATTATAAGTTAGTATATATATATATTGGAGTAAGATGGATGGATGGAGTGATCGATTATATATATATAAAGGGTACGTAATTTATAAGCTGAAGTGAAGGAGTTGGTTATTTAGAAGAGAGTGGGGCGGGCGTGGAGAGATCGAGACTTGAGGAGAAGTTAATCTTTGACTGGGTAAATTCTGTTCACTCTTCAAAGAATCCCATGCAATATACTTCGGATTAATTGTTATTTAATTACTCATATATAATTGCATTAACTTTATCATCTGATAATTTTTCAATTACAGTTTTCTATATATTAATTGGGGTTAAAGTAAAAGATATACTTTCTTAAAAATAAACTAGCATGATACCCACGCAATGTTGCGGCAACGGATAATTTCTAGTCGTTAACATGTCCGTTTTCAAGACGCGGGGAGTATAGTACTCATATAATACGGTGACAATACATAATTTTTGTTTGATGGCATTTTTATTTTCTTTATCTTTTTTCCATTTCCTTTACTTTTTTGTTTTCCATAATTAAAAAAAAAAGTTATGAAAATATGTAAAGTGGTATCGTGCTAATTTGTATAATTAAGTTAACTTGTGTTTGCTTTAACTTTCAAAAAATTGCATTGACTTTGATTTTCTTAAATATGTAAAGTTTAGTTATAAAAATGAAATATAAGAATCTTATTAACTATATTTAATAGTTACTCAATTTAGTTTATATGAGAGGTAATTCAGTAATTTCAAAACATTTAAAATTTAAGAGTTTAAACAAAAGACCTACGCTTTATAACGTAGTATAGATTAAGTTTTTAAGTTGCGAAGAATAGTTTGACTTGCATTTTTAAAAATATGTTTAACAATATTGCTTTTTAAAAAAAATCTATGTTTACTGTACAATAAATATTTATGTATTTTGGCATTAAATTATACTTATCAAGCTAATGAATGTATGACTTGTAGGACTATAGATGCGTGTTTTAGAAAGAAAAAAAAACCCGTAAAAAAGTGTGAAAATTATGGAAGCAAAACTATTTCTGTGACAATTAATTAAATTAAAAACCGTTAGTTATTTAAAAGTTTGTAGTTTAAGAATGGCCGCATCCACCCCCAACCCGTGCTGGCTAGGGGGAACCTGCCAAGCCAAGCACGCCATTGCCCCACATATGGTTCGGGCTAGCTCAGTAGCTGGCTAGGTGGGGAACCCGCTATTTAGTTTTTTTTTTTTTTTTGTGACCGTTGCCAACGATAATATATATATCTATATAGCTAGCTCAGTAGTTCAAACGAGAACTGTTTTTCGTACGAGAACCGTGAGAACCAATCTTGACAGTTCATTTTGGATAATGGAATTCATGGATGAAGAGTGTGGGGGGATTGAGTGTGACAGGGTGCGTGTAAGGAATTCATGGGTGGGCAATCCAATTGAAGGAGAGGGAATTGGACGGTTAAAATTGGTTCTCGCGGTTCTCGTATGAAAAACAGTTCTCGTTTGAACTTTTGCCTATCTATATATATCTATACTATATTATAAAGCATTTAGGTCATAGAAATCTCTTAATTTTAAGTAATTTTAAATTACTAATTTACCCCTTATTAACCCTATAAGGAAACTATTATGTAGAGTTAATTAGA
>JAUEJL010100860.1:0-13270 GCA_032274825.1 Drosophyllum lusitanicum
CAAATGATTTTTTCCTAAAAGATTAATAAATGTAATATATGAAGAAGCTGAGGATATGAGGAGGAAGGTTCCTCCTCTATCTGTACATGCCGCCTTGGCCTAGCCCTTGCAGCCTGCCCACTTCAATTGAATTTCCCCACCAATCTCCGCCCCTCTCCATCTCCTCATCTCCATCTCCCTCATCTCTAATTTTTGGTTTCATTTATTTTTACCAGCCATACTCACTAATCTCTTTTATCACCAATCACTTTACTAATTTGGTTTCCAAGATTCACCCATCCCAGCCCTAACTTACGCTTCTGCTGCTTGCACTTATGTTATGATCTGCCCATGTATTTGAATCCCACTTTAATTGACTTTACCACCTTCTTCATCTTTGCTCAAGGTCAGTTTGCTTATTGCTTCCGCTGCTTCACTTGATCTCTCAATCTTCAATCATCAATCTTGCATTTGAATTTGCTTATTCTATTACTCTCTCAATTTAAATAACTTCTCTACTTGTTATTCTCGGATTTCATCTTCCTGCGACTATAACAAAGATCTACTAATTTTGTTTCAAGATCACTTATTTTTGCTCCCTCAGATGCTGGCATTGTTGTTTTGCTTTCAAGTTCTATTGTATGTTGTTGATCATTCTTGAATCTTTCTAGTTTACTCTTGAATCTTTATTATTTATTTATTTTTGGCTAGTTACATAAACGCCATCCAATGTGTATATACTATAGTAACAAATATCCTAAAATCTTACTAATGTCCAAGTGCATGCCATGATTTAGGATCTGCTTATGGTAGACCGGATTTGGGGCCAGTTCTAGACAAATAGATTACTATCCGAGATTATAAAGATCCCACCTAGTAGATCTGGTCTAGTGGTTTTGCATTACTAAATTAGAATATAGGAAAAATTCAACTGATACTTGATTAGATGGCCATCAGACTAGCTTTATGCGCAGTATGGATCACAATACAGGAATGCTAATATTAAGATTCAAGTCTGGTGAATCTAGGATTATTGTATCAAGAAATGAGCACATTTTTATTCCGTTCTAGTCAGGAGATGAAGTACATTTCTTAGTTTCATTAGCTTACTCTTTAGGATGTAGCACAATGCTTTTAGCTTGTGAAGGCAGAGTTCATCTAGTTAGATGCAATGAATGTATATGAACCTTGCAGTTGCAAGCAGATGGGATCTGAAAAGATGGAATTAGCATCAATAAGAATCGATTTGGATTCTGAAGAGGAGAGCCCGTTAACTTTGTCATCCCAATCGGCGGAAGGAGGTGCAAAGCAATCATTTCCGTTCGAGACATCGACTCATTATCACTCTCATTCAAGTATACCCAAATCCCATAATGTCCTCAGAAAGTTACACTCCACCGCTTTCCACAGCGTCTACATTGTCTTGTTTAAAGCAAAGATCAATGTGCTGCTTCCTTTTGGTCCTCTGGCAGTGTTGCTACACTACCTCACAGGCAGCCATGTAAGAACAAACATGTTCTTTTCCAACTCTCAACTATCAAACTCAATATATTCTTGTCATAATTTATTATTTGTATTTAATCTTTTTCTCTTCAAATTTTTCTTGCTTGCTCCCTCTGTTTCCCTTTCAGGGATGGGTCTTCTTTTTCAGCTTACTGGGAATTACACCTTTAGCTGAGCGCCTGGGTTATGCAACTGAGTAAGATCTTTTCTTTCATTTCATTTTCATTGGTGCTCTGTTCCTTTTTTAATATACCGTAATGCATTTTGCCAATGTTTTCAGGCAGCTTGCAAGCTATACGGGAAATACAGGTAATTAATATCCCAGCTTCATGGTTTGTTATGGACAGGAACCTTGATGTCAAATGTTTCTGTTGTTTTATGACTTGAACCGTCAAATGAATCAACTGCTGGGAAAACTCAAAGCTCACACAATTATGCTTCTCGAATGTTTGTTTCTTGTTGCTTCCTTACGAGCCTACTGTATATTTGTGTAAAACTCCATCTTACAGTTGCGTCTATCTGATACTGTTGCAAAAGAATATGGAAAGCTTTAAGTGCCATTTTGTTTTTGGGTCTGCAAAATTGTTTGGAGCAAGGTTTTGGCTATATGACGACATGCTGCTAGTCCTTATTCATAGTTTACAGGACTGTGATTACCCTTTATGTATTTTCTTGGTTGCATCTGGTGCAGTTGGAGGTCTTCTAAATGCCACATTTGGCAATGCGACGGAAATGATTATTTCAATTTACGCATTAAGGAATGGGATGATTAGGGTTGTTCAACAATCGTTATTAGGTTCCATCTTATCAAATATGCTTTTAGTGCTTGGTTGTGCTTTCTTTACCGGTGGCATAGTGCATTATCCAAAAGTTCAGCGCTTCAACCAGGTAATTTGAATTTGGAAATTGTTGTTGAATTTAGGAAACCTCTAAAAAAAGAGGATCACTGTGTAATTGTTGTGTTCACAGGCAGCTGCAATAGTTAGTTCAGGGCTGCTGTTGATGGCTGTTATGGGTATACTATTTCCAGCTGTGCTTCATTTTACACACACAGAAGTTCATTGGGGGAAGTCAGAGTTGGCACTTTCACGATTCAGCAGCTGTATAATGTTGGTGGCATATGCAAGCTATCTCTTCTTTCAGCTTAAGAGTCATTCCAATCTTTATGATCCTGTTGCAGAGGTAGGGTTTAGATCTAAAGTACATCTCTTTTATTAATTAATTCCTACATCTATTCCAATAGTATGAAACATTGTTGTCATGCTTTGTAGAGCTAAAATGTAGAGTCAGGGGCCCCATTTGCATGCATTTCAGTGTTAGTTATTTTATGTATTTATGTTATGCAGGAAGGAGAAAACAATGAGGGGGGTGATTCTGATGAAGAAGAGGTTCCTGAGATCACTATGTGGGAAGCAATTGCTTGGCTTACGGTTTTAACGTTGTGGGTGTCTGTATTATCCGGATATCTTGTTGATGCCATACAGGTACGTACGTCATGTCTATAACTAATATTTAGATAAACAGTTTCATTGCACGTATTTGCTTGCTACAACATTTGATTTCTGATGGTAAGAAACAAAGAAAAACTCCCAAGTGTTCTCTTTGCTGTTACTAACTTGATTTTAAAAAAAAAGTATAGGAGATGGTAATGTTGATTGTGATCTTTCAGGGAGCATCTGACTCATGGAACATGCCGGTGTCTTTTATTAGTGTTATCCTGCTTCCTATTGTTGGTAATGCCGCTGAACATGCAAGTGCCATAATGTTTGCCATGAAAGACAAACTTGTAAGTCTTCTATTAGAGGCTTTGTTTACTTAATAAGAACTTGTTCATCTATCGTCATGAGATGAGTTAACTGATCATGTAATGTTTTATATTTATTTATAGGACATCACCCTTGGAGTAGCAATCGGATCATCGACTCAGATTTCTATGTTTGTGGTAAATATCTTTTCTCATTGTTTCTTGTATTTACCATCTCTCTAAAGTAAAGGATTTTGTAGAAAGTTCAAAACTAGAAGTGATGGTTTCGTTTTTTATGAGTACAGATTCCATTCTGTGTGGTTGTTGGTTGGATAATGGGGCAGCCAATGGACTTGAACTTTCAGCTGTTTGAGACCGCTACTCTTTTTATCACAGTGTTAGTTGTGGCGTTTATGCTACAGGTATCTATCAGTCTGTCTGTCCGTGAATACTTGCTGCTAGCACTCTTTGTAAGTAGTAGTTATGATTTGGGTCTTGTACAGGAAGGGACATCAAATTACTTTAAAGGTGTGATGCTAATCCTCTGCTATCTCATTGTTGCTGCCAGTTTCTTTGTACACGTTGATAAATTTGGTGAGTTTGACTAGGCAACTAGTTTTACTTTGACTGTTAGGCAATTTAAAATGCCCAATAATATCTAATCTTGAAACAACGATTACAAGACGATTCTGAATGATGATGATGACGCAGATGATGACTAAAAGCGGGAGGATGCAGCACATGATGATGGTGATTGTTTAAATGTTGTAATTTTGTGATAGGGATCAAAAGGTAAGGTGATAGATAATATATAGAATGTTCAAGAAATCATTTTGTTTGGTTGAAAGTAAAATAGATGGCCAGCCTCTGAACGAATTGAAGCCGTGCCTGCCTGCCTTCCTTCCTTCCGTTGTTCAACTCAACTACATGTAAAGATCCACTCCTTTTGTTTTATATTTTTTTTCTATATTTTCTCTTCTGTAAAAGAATTATTTAGTCAAGTACTTCTTTTGATTTATTTTTTCTTTAACAAATACTCTTTTCTAAGCATTACCGGTTTTGTTATATGTTCTTCATGTGACGAAGAACGATTAAAGATTTGTTTTTTTTTCATTGAATATCTTAGCGTGCTTGAGAATCTGGTGTTTATAAATGTTACTATATATTTAGAAATAAACTTTAAAAAAATCCATATATGATACGAACTCATGTAGTAGAATCAGTGTCATGTGCGATATAATGTGTAATAAGAGTTTCTGTCAACTGTTAGTCATGGTTTATATGGCACGCTTGTGATACTCATTTTCCATCAAGTGTTTCCGGAGCTGATAGAAGGTTTTTAAAGTATGGTGGTCGAACGCTTCACTATGTGGTTGCATCACTAACACTCTGCAATAATAACTACCATCATTGGACTCACGTACAATCATGTATTTTAAATTTTATTGGTTGGAAAACAACAAACGGGTTTACCAACTCGTTCGCGCCAAAGAAACTGCAATGGTAATAAGTAGATGATAATGAGGACAAGATTGTGGAGATACTTTTACTTTCTGATTGTGGAAGTTGTGAATGTGTTTTCTCCTTTTCTGGGTTTTCCATTGTCTACAATTAAGTAATTAGCCATACATATTCCTCAAAATCTGACTTGTAATAAATATTAAATAAATTATATATAAATAATAAATGTTCGTTAGTTGGTATTTGTTTGGTTCTCAGTTAATGGATGTGGTAATTTGTGTTTTACAAACACATGACTATGATTATGGGTATATTTGGCGCAACTAGCTGGAAGTTGGAGCTAGGGATGACAATTGTCATCCGATTCAATGATCATCCATCCTATCCGATCCATCTGTGATGGATATGGACGAAGTTAAATGGGTGAATTTTGGATATGGATGTTTATTGGATCGGATATAGATAACGATTTTTCATTATGGATGAATCCATTAACCCGAATTAAGTTTGATATAATTTTAATTTTATATAATTAAGTATAATTTTATAAATGTATTTTAATTTTAAAACTTATATACAAATATACTAATAAAGATATATATAATTATGTAGGTTAAATTAACACTCTCTTCTATAATATTTTTGTATAGTTGTATCGATTATATACATTTAAATGTCAAAGTGAAAGAACCTATGATTTCTATCTTTTTTTGGAAGAAAATACGTATTTATATCAATAAAGATCATAAATTATATATAAAAATATGGTATTTTCTTTAGGGCAAAAGTTAATTTTGACATCCAATGGATATCCATTTACCCGTTTAATCCGATAGATAAGGATACGGCCGGACGAAATTATTTTAAATGGATATGGATGATGAAAAATTAAATAGATGTGGATATGGCATCACCCGATCCATATCCGATCCATTGCCATCCCTAACGAAGATGCAAAGAAAGGAGATAGAAGATAAAACCATTTGACCATCAAAACTTCTGCAAAAAGTCGATACATACCGAAGGCAGCATAAGAGTATAAGACCAAAAAGCGGCAATTAGCATCGACCATGAAAATATTTTTCACTTTTGTACCACGGACCACAGTATATAACTTTTAAGCAATCTAATAACAGAGTCCTATAATTCGAAAATAAATTATTACTACTTGAGAACGAGAATGAGATAACCGGTCGATAACAGTTCACAGAAACACAGGCATGTAATTTTACGTAGACACGATACAATTATATATCAGTGTTCGGTTTATACTTCTTGCCCTGCTTGAACTGCTTCACATAATTTGGTTTTTTTATCTTAAATAACCAGAATATCATACTCATCATCATTTTTACCAATAAACTAAAAACCACCCATTCAAACACCCTTTACAGCTTTACTTGCCACAAATAGGGGTCGAAATGTTAGTTATAAAGGAAGCGGGTCAAATGAGTCCAAAGTGTTGAAAATCAACTATGATATACTTTTAATGCATAGGAACTCCTAAATTGTTTGTAAAAGTAGAGTTAGAATATGATTGTGACAATATTGTTTTCTATAATCATTAATTAGCATGGACTTAAACCTGTTTTCGGCAGGGTTCACATCTTCCCAATATTTCAATAAGATCATAAAGCGCAAGTTACTTTTAGTCTTCTATAACAATGCAAGCACATCTAAAAGAAGATAATCCATGTTCTTGAGTGAAGTACTGCACATTTCAGAAATTCTGTTTCAATTTATTGGTTTTTCCATGGTGATAGGGGAAAATTTTTGGTACAATCTGGAATCCCATTTTGGTTATGAAAGTAGTTATAAGTTGAAGTTTTACAAGAAGGTAAAGAGTACCAAAAAACCAAACAAAAAGGAATCCATAGCTCCATGTGCACACTTGTGGAGACCATCAAAACCAGGAAGTTGTCGCAACAGTACCAGAAATGATTGATTAAGGGTATCCAGGAAAGAGGTGAGTGAGGGCCGAGAAACTGTCCTACATTGGATAATCAGAAAAGTTCGAACAAGAAGCATGTATCTTTTTAGACACCAAAACATATAAACAACAGTCGAGGTATTAACAAATCTAAGATATAAACAACATATTAAATGCAAAACTAAGTTGATAAATTCAGTTGAAGAACCATGATCACTAAAAATTAGATCAGATTTACACTTTGTAAACATTAAGGTAAAAGTTTAAGGAAAAAAAACAGAACAGAACTATCACGTAACAAAGGAAAGCAACTAGGTCCTAAGCACACGTTATTAGATACAACTGATGATTAAAAAAGTTATATCGTTATTTTGTATCATAATTGACATTAGTGATTACATAATGATAAAAGTTTTTTCCTAGATGAACTAGGTAAAACATAATTCACTGTGCAATTATTGTAACCTCTTTCAAGAAGATATTCTCCAAAGGGAGCCTGCATAAAACATAGAAGGAATAGATACTCTAGCCACTTTATGAATAAAACTTACATGCTTGCAGGCCAAGGGGCAAGAAACATTTATAGCAGTAACATCCAACAGACTTCAAAACAATAATGAGCTTATATGTATTGGCAAAATCATATAAGAGGTGGGACAAGCACAAAAGCAGCAGGCCAGGGGTAAAAACAACAGGACAGAAATTCTATAGAAAGCGGGGTGGGAGAAATTGCTTGGTCTATATTTTTCACAAGTAACAAAACTTTGAATAAGAGAAAGAAAGAAAGAAAGAGAAAGGGGGGGGGGGGGGGTACACCCTTAATTAGGTATGGGTAATGTGAGAAGTTGTGGGTCAGTAGTGCATGGTGATGTATGTTTAAAACATTATTTTACAATTCAACATTGCCAGTATTATCCTATCACGTGTGAGGAGGAATGAAGATGCGATCATGGTCTTATTTACTAGATGTGAAGAGAATGTAATACAAAGTGTAGAAGGGAAGGAGGCATGCTTAGCTTCTCTGATTAGAAATGTTATGAGGCATTATTATGTTGCACCTAGGAAGAATTTACGGTATGTCATCAGGATCAAGCTTTTTCTCCCTAATACTGGAGAAACCTAATAATATTTGGTAAGCGGTACTGAATGGCCTTCTATTCCAGACCTTAAAACTTTCATAATCTGGAAAAAGAAACATTCGAGACAAGGCTCGATCATACACAATTGTTCATTAAGAGTTAACTGTATATTCTTTCTCTTTTTTTGTTTTCTGGGGTGAGTGAGGTTCACAGGAGTCACGGATTGACAAGCAAGAGCATGCTTCTAGAGTTACAGACAACAAATTGTTATGATTTAACAGCTTAGAAAGATATGATGTATTAAAGGGTGAACAAATAACATGATAGACATGAACTTAAACAGGTAAGGAATCTACTAATAACCCCACTGGCCATTGGGTGATAAATTGATAATTAAAGATGATAACATATAATAAGCTACTGCAGAATAAGAACCTAATTCAAAAACACCAGGTCTAGTGGTCTTACTGGATGTATTTTCCATCACAAGATTTAGGTAAAGGTGATAACATAATTATTTGCCCTGTAGTCCACAGCATTCTATCTACCTCTACCTTCACAAGGAGGAAGTCAGAGTGAAATGGCAGTTCCATTAGCTGTGATATATGATTCAATCAGTGAAGATCAACACTTATAGTGATTAGTGACTGATTCAGACGAGTAGCATGATAGATCCAACCAATGATGATGATGCCATTCAATTCTAACCATTAGCATGGTAAAGGTCATTGTTAGGAGCTCACAAGTCATATAATTTAGATACAAACATTCGAAGGAATTCCAAAAGAATTCAAGGCTCGGAATCATATATCATCATGAACATAAAAAACGTTAGGAACAAATTCATTGAGGACGTTGATGATCAACCTAAACAACATTCAATTAAACTTAACAAAGACAATAAACACGAACAACAAAAGATGTTATTCATATTACTGTACCAAAACAAACCGTCCACTTCGGTTACCTTCACCCCAAACGTTTCGATTTCTCTCCAAATTAACATCCTTGGGTACGGTCACCACAAGCTCTCCATCACTAAAAGCTGCCGTAGCAAGCTCCAGCTGCGTAGAATCCGGAAGCCTAAAACGCCACAAATCTACCTCCAGCTCGCTAACATCACTACCAGAACCACCCATACCTAGTGTCCCTCTTACAACAACTTTAGTCACGCCAGGACAGATCTCGATAATATGAGCAGCTATGTCGGTGCCGATATCGTCGTCTGTATCAACAACAAATTTTAACGAATCAGACGTTTCCTGAATCGAAACTTCTGCGTCTGAGTAAAACGGAAGTTCGAGAACTTTCGCAAAGATGTGAGGAAGTCGCCGGAGCTTCTTCTGTCGGCAAATAGAAGCGGCGGCGTTAGATTGGGACCCAAAATCGTACCGCACGGTGATGTTTCGCCTATTTGGCGCCGGATGAATCCTCATAGCTGTTCAAATCGGAGGGGGAAAAAAAGCAAACCCTAGCTATGAACACGGAAACAGATCTCAAAATGGATCAGGAAAAAAGATGGAGCAATGATAACTGGTAACAGATTTGAGTGTTGGTGAACTATACGTACAGATATGGTGCTTGTGTGGGTGTACTGTGTATATATATTTGTTTTACAGATGAAAGCGAGAGTTGTCCGAGTAGAGGAGAAACAAGAAAGGAAGTTCTATGAAATTACAAGTAAGATAAGGTAAACACCGTAACAATGGTCAATAGTTCGCGTTTTTCATAAGTTGAATCCTTTTTTGTAACCGGGATAAGATATATGTGTATGGTATAATCTTATGTGTTTATATATTTACTACTATCGTACCCGCGCAATACTGCGGCAGTAAATAGTTTCTGTTTTATAACATTTCACTTTCAAGAATGTAATGATATGTTATTCGTGTGATTCAATGTCACAAAAAAGTTTTCTGCAACAAGATGTTCTTTTTTTTTCAAATTTTCTTTTATTTGCATAAACTATTTTATTAATTTTAAAAATAAATTCTAAAAGACTAATATAAGAAAAAAGATTTATATTTATGAATTAAGGAGAGAAAAGTTAATAAGATTTTGGAAATTATGTTGATGTGGGTGGATAATTATGTTTATGTGAGAGAGTGTGTTAGCGTAGAAAATTATATCTTAAATAAATAAAAACTTAAAGTAAATTAGGAGAGAGAATGATGTGGTTAAAGATTGAGTAAATGAGATTAATTTAGATAGAATGAAAGGTCAAGATTTTGTATTGATTGAATTTTAAGAACTCTTAAAATTTAAGAGGGGAAAAATGTTAAATGGTTTATATAGTAGTATATATAAAGTCTTGTTTGACATATCACGTACTGGATCGTAAATCACTTTGCTATGGTTCGCATGGAATGCCCACAATAACACAGTGTTTAATGGAAGAGATTTTTGTTAGTGAATTTTAGTGTTATCAAGCAATTTAGTATGATCAAGATTATTGTGAGACTAGCCGAAATTTGTGTTAATTATATTTCGAGTCTGGAGGTACGGAGTGTACACTCAGATAAGTTAAGTTAATATCGGAAACACGAGGATCCGAGGGCAGCGCCCTTGGTGGGTTTCCAAGGGGCATCGTCCTTGGCGAGGTCCAAGGGGCTGAAACAAAATCCATATAAGGAAAATAGATCATGCCGTTATTTTTCCCGCCAAAAAATAACTGCTCATAACCACCAGCTTCTTCATTTAAAACCCGTATTTGGCACTGAAGAATGTACAGAAACGATTTTGAATCATTACTCTGCCCGAATTTGGTCTCAATCAACACAATTCAAAGCAAAGATATTATGTGTTTTATATTTGAATTAAGTCTGTAATTCAAATCTCTCTTGGATTATCCCATATCTGAATTCGTGATACGTGTACCCTAGGTATATGGTTGAATTACAAATTTCGGAAAGTGTTGTTAACACGATCCAAGAAATTATCCAAGTTGATTGTTATTCTAATTTCTGATTCTAACAATTTTGGGTACCATTTATTTGGTATTGTAACCCTATTGTTTATTTGTTTTCTTCTGGTTTTCTTTATAAACATTGTATCTAGCGCCTTGCTAGAATTTAATATTATATATAGAAAAATGATATATCGTATTACTATTTCTTCCTACTTCATTCTTCTACTTAATATAAAATGACATGTGGAATCAACTAATTCTCTTTTCTCACCCCCTCGTTGATTTGACACCTGTATTGATCTTGTAACTAGGGGGATAAGTACGAGGAAATAGTATGAGAATATATCACTTCTCTTATATATAATATATTTTTGGGTTTCTAGACAAGGATGATGACAATACGAAAGCTCTGTGCCCTAGCTAGTTACTCTTCTATACAAAAAAAAATATGCTATTCCCTCTAGCTTCGATCGAGAAAACCGTTCATTTGATCATCAACCTGTATGTCTAGATGGCTATAAATATATATATATATATATATATATATATATATATTATAAAGCATTTAAGCATTTTAGTTAATCTCTTAAATTTTAAGTGTTTTAATATTACTAAATTACCCCTCATATAAACTAAATGAAAACTATTAAATAAAGTAACTATTAAATAAAGTTAATAAGATTCTTATATTCCTTTTTAGTAACTAAACCTTCCATATTTAAAAAATTCAAACAAATTAACTTAATTATTAAAAAATATTTTTATAACCAAACCTTTTATATTAAATATTCTATCATGTAATAAATATTTTAACATAATTATCAGAAAATGTGTACAAGTAGAACTAATAAATCTACATAACCTATAATCAGAATTTATAAACATATATTTTAAATTTTTTTAAATGGCTCATATAATTAATAGTTTCAAATTAGTTTACTTTATTTTCTTAATCTCTTAACCTTAAATAGTTTTAAATTACTAATTTACACTCTATATTTTTATGAAATTTACACTATTTTATAAATAAAGACTTTTTTTTTCTTATTTAATTGTTCTCAAAGTTTATTTAAAAATAATAAAAGAGTTGATTGAGAATAGAAAAATAAAGAAAATAGAAAAAGGATAAAGAAACTAGACATGTTACCAAAGTAAAATTATTCGTTGTCACCGTATTACGTAAATACCGAAAACAAATAAGTTATCGAGTAGAAACTATTTGATGCCGCCGCATTGCACGGGTACTATGCTAGTGACTAAAAAAGGGTTTATAAGTTATAACCTACCGGAGAGATTATGATGGGATAAAATTATTTTAAAATAATAAAAGGGAGGGTTTTCGATTGTAAATAACACTATTTTATTATTTATTATAGTCATGATTTTATATCCCTAAAAACTTATTAATTATTTTTTACAATCATATATTTAAGATATTATGTTTCAAACATATATTTTTTGTTGTCTATGACAAGTGTTGTACATGAATCATTTCCTAACCTATTACAAAATCGTCAATTCCAACTTTATGGGGGAAAAAGTTATACACAGCACAACTATAAAAAAGATGATTATTCACATTTTTTATCAATATTAATACACTTAAAACCGTGAAAAACTACAATTGAACGTGAAAAAAAATTAGGTGTTCCAAATTTATATCAAATCTCTGTATTTGAAATGTATTTGAAAGTGTGAAAATTGTAGAAAAAATCACATTTATTAGTGCGGACAAATTATCTAAATTTTCACATTTATAGGCATAGAAAAATTTAAAATAATTCTAAATTTACAAAAAGTTCACGTTTTTAAATATGAACTTCTTTAATTATGTATTTATTACTAAACTTACACATTTAAAAATGTGGACATATAAAATCAAATCTACATATTTAAAAACATGGACTTTTAAGTGTAAGCTATTTTTTACAATTATAAGCGTGACAAAGTTTAAAATTCTTACACGTTTTGTGAAGAAATAATTATTTGTTGTAGCGAAATTATTAATATTTCTAATTAATTATAAAGTAGAAAGATAAAGGCATACGACCAAATTGAAACATGAGATCCGAAAACAAAGCATTGGTCGGTGGTCAGTTGATTGCTTGTTACCCAACCGCATGCTTTGAACCTTGGAGATAAGCATCGCAACACGTACGAGTTTTTGGTCTTTTCTTTGTTTCTCGATCAAACAAATTTTATTACTTTTTGAGGCTGTTAATTTGTCACTTTGCTTGTATCTCGTCAATATGGATATGGTAAATCGTGAAATGTAAGTATAACTATATGATATATGCTACTTCATCTTTACTATAGTTTCCATATTGTTAACCGCTAGATTACCATTGTGGGGTGTGCGTGTTTAAGGTTTTGGGTATGTTTGGCGGGAGCTTTTAGTTTTTAGAAAATAAGCTTCACTAGTTCTGTTTGGTTGTAGGAGTTTGAGCTTTTATTTTTTTAAAAATAAGCTCCAAAATGAAAAGCTATTTCAAGTAGCTTTTAGGAGCTGTTGAGAGCTTTTAAAACACAAATTACATAAATAACCTTTGATTAATTTTGTTTCTTACTTAAATGTTTATTTTTATGTCATTTTCTGTCTTTTTATATTTTTAATCTATAGCTACAGCTACTTTACCAAACACTTTCGTACAAATAAAACTCCAGCT
>JAUEJL010100871.1:0-13267 GCA_032274825.1 Drosophyllum lusitanicum
TGTATTTTGGATACATAAAAAAGGAAAAAATGTATAAGTTTAGTACATACAATAGAAAGTTTAATACACACAATAGCAACAAATTAAATGTTCAATACATACAATAGAAAATTTTAAAGTTCGATACACACAGTAGCAAAACGTGAAAAGTTGAATACATTTTGATGAACTAAACCCTTTATCTTACTGTAAAACTCTCAAAGTTGAGAAACTGTACGATTCAGTTTTCAAAAACCAATCAACACTCTTTATTTACTCAAATGATTTACGAATAAGTTATTTTCCTATATGTCATTTTTAGATAATTTATTTTGTTAATACTCAAAAATCTTTACAAAAACATTTATTTCTCTTTTATTTTCGTGATTATTTATGTAAACACATATACTAATTAGTTTAAATTAAAAAAATTCAAATTTGAATATAAAGTAGATTTACAAAATTTTTTGATATTGATGTTATATATGAATTTATACGTATAGCAGAGTTACCCTTTTTTAAGAGATTTTATATCTTAATGTATGTTTTATAATTAATTTATTATATATATTAGTACTTTTTAATACTATAAACATTTATATTTTACTTCAACCATTTCTCATATTTATACAAAGGGTCTTAAGCTAATAACATATTGGCATATATAAACCATATTGCTATGGTGTAAATAATTCAACCTCAAGATCTAATTGGTCACCCCATGAAAACACGCTGAAATATACAGTTATTTTCTACAAGCATATTATATCCATATATGAACAAGCTTTTTTTTTTATTTATAAAAAATGATATATTCTTCTACTATTTTTTTCTATTTTATCCTTCTTACACATCACAAGATAATATATGAAATTCACTAATTCTCTTTCCTCACCTTCTCTAATAATTTTGACACTTATGTTTATCTTGTGAGTATGAAGAAATAGTAAGAGAATATATATCACCTTTTTTTATATATCTCTCTAGTGTGTGTGCCTGTTTTTTTGTTAAATAGATCCTATATATTGTCACTCATTAATCATATAACTCATAACCTTTTACAACAATTTTGTCACTCATCAATTATGTAACTCTAATTAACCTTCTACAAAAACTATAGTCATATTGTAATTTTAATTATATTATACTATATATCAATTGGGGAAGTAAGATGACAATTTATCATGATAATTTGGAGGACATTTTGGTAATTTGATGCAATATCATGAGAATTTCATTATCTCATGATATTTTGTCAAGAGTGGGATGCATGTGGCACTTTTGTGATTCTCTCTTTCAAATATAAAGTAACGAGGTGTCATGTATAATGCAAATACTGATTTTTGTATATAAATATTAAAAAATGTATTTAAGGGCTAATGATTTTTAACAATATTTTACTTAGGATAATAAATTTCTTGGTTTTTATTTCTTTCCTTCGTAAATGCGAGGGCTATTAATTGCTTGTTAGTATCATCTCAAAATGAGAAGTAATGTTGGATATTTAGTATTCATTCAAACTTAATGCATGTTGACGGTAAAACTAATGTGTTATGTAGTTGGGGATGATTTGTACACGGTAAGCTTCACGTTAAAAAAAAATCCTCGGGAAACAAAATGTTGATGCTAATAATTAAGAACTTATCTTTGTTAATTACAGGATTTGTTCATAGCGGGAACTGAAACAAGCTCAAACACAACAGAATGGGCAATGACTGAATTGTTGCTTAACCCTGATATGTTCTCAAGAGTTCGGAAAGAAGTTTCTACTATAGTGGGAGAAGATGGAAAAATCCAAGAAGCCAAGGTCCTCGACTTGCCATATTTGCATGCTGTCATTAAAGAAACAATGCGACTTCACTTATCTGTGCCGTTATTAGCGCCTCATAAAACTGTGAAACAAGTTAAACTTGGTGAATATATTGTACCAAAAAATGTACAAATTCTTGTTAACGTGTGGGCCATCGCAAGAGACCCAAGGTATTGGGAAAACCCGTTGAGGTTCATGCCCGAAAGATTCTTGAAAAATGAGCTTGACTATAAGGGTCAGCATTTTATGTTTTTACCATTTGGATCTGGCAGAAGAATGTGCCCTGGAATACCCTTGGCTCACAGGGTGGTGAGTTTAATGGTGGCATTGTTTGTGCATCATTTTGATTGGCAACTTGCTCACGCTCCAGAAGAAATGGACATGAATGATATTTTTGGCATAACTTTGTTGAGAGCAACACCGCTGGTCGCTTCCCCTATTCTCATTAAATAAGAGCATCAATTCATATATATTGCCCATTAATTGTCATTTGATGTTAAAATTACTATATTTTTGCTTTTAAATATTTAGAGCTAGCTATTGCAGTTAACTTATTGTACGTACGTGTGACTTTGCTTCAAAATATGTACGGATTTGAAGTACTTTAATATTTTGTCTTTAAAGTTAATAAAAGTGAAGCGATCTAGCTAGTGTACGTGTTTTTTGAAGTAATGAAGTATGCATGCATGGTTAATTATATGTCATATATATTACTTTATTAGGCATATATATAAAGCTTTGAAATTTTCATGTGAATATGAGAATATAAGAGAAAACGAAAAAAAGAATAAACATATATTATAGTAATTAATTAATTAATAATGACTAGTCATATATAAAGCTAGCTGGACATGCATGGTGAATGCCGATCGAGTCCATTACTATACGCTATATATAATATATTATATGGACCCTTAACGTAAAAACATATATAGATCGATTTTACGCTTTGATTAATTAAATACCAGCCTTACCAGTAAATAATTATCCTCCCCACAAATTTAGTCATGTGGAAAGAACATGTGCTATATTTAATTAACAATATTTTTTCACTGATTTCCAATTGTAACAAGAAGACAATTAATTAATTAATTAATTAATGTCATTGATCACATCTACGTCGGTGTCTTTTTTGAGGTGGTGTTACTTCAAAATCTATATATCTTGTCATAGATTTGTATAACATAATAAAAGTTTAATAAATATAATTTTTATATTTCTCTAATATAACGTAATATCTTTTATTTTTATTCACATATTAAAGGATATAATGGTCATAACAACCACTAATTGAAATCGACATAAGATATAGAAACATACTCCCTAGCTCCGTCGGTAAACTATGTCCTCAAATATAACCTTTTATCACTCATCAATTATATGTACAAATCTTAAGAAAAATATAGCCAACCATTTTATGACAAGTATGGTCAAAAGTTCCTACTATTTAGAATCTTTTTTCTATCACATAAATTATATATACTTTACACACTTCATACAATGGGTCTAAATAGGCACACCCATAATTATATTGTAAGTTTAGTTATCATATCAAAAAAAAAGAAGTTGCGTCAAATTTAGTATTCATTCAAACTTAATTAATGCAGATGTGACTCTATAACCTACAGGTTCTTGTAACATTGATATTAGGGGTGTGATCGGTACTAGAATCGGATCGAACCCTAGATTATCAAAACTAAAATGGTTGATTTCTTAAAAATGAATATCGAATCGCAAACTTAATTATTATCGATCCAATACTGGTACCTGCTTAGGTCAGGATATTCCAAGCCAATATGCTCTACCAGAACCCGACCGAATCCCATAGTACCGAAATCGAAATTGTTGATTTCTTGAAATCAAACACCAAACCGAAAATTTGTAATCGGTACCGATTCGGTTCAGGATCTTCGATCAATTTGATCACCCCTAATTGACGATAACAATACCGGTGTGTTATGTCAACACATGTAATCCTATAGTATAATTATTGGTCATTTACTTAATGGTTATTGTTTGTAAAAACAACTGTTATTGTTAGTAATATGGTTAATGGTTATTTGGTTAAAAGTTAATTACTTTTGTATTATGATCATTATTATACAAGTAGCAAACAATCCCCTTTAAATATTCTTTTGCCAAACGACCCCTCGATTTCAGTTCTCACATTCGAAACCGGTTCCAAAGTGAACAACCACCAACCTTCGATCTTACCGGGTTCCATACACGAATTAACGGTTAATAACCGGGACTAGGAGTGTTCAAAACCAGATATCCGAAATATCCGGAATTTTCAAAAATATATATTTTTTATATAAACTTTTAAAAATATAGTTACTAAATAACCATATTTTATACTTTAATCACCAAAAAATAACTCAAATATGCTTCAAAATGAGAAATGCATGTATTTAAAACTATATATGTTTAAAAAATCAAATAAATAAGAAATAAAAATTACTATTCGGATATCGGATATCCGAAACTTTAGAAAATCACTTTTTGAATTCGGAAATTCGGATATCTGAATTTTGAATATCCAAAAATTCGGATCCGAATTTTCGGATAATTTCGAATCGGATTTGGATTATTTTGAACACCCCTAACTAGAACCGTATTATTATATTGGTTCGGTCATCAATTCTAGGCTAACATCAATTTTGGTTTTCGGTTATTTCGTAACCGAATAATTCTAGAACTGAACAAATCCCGGGCTAATAGCATCCGAGCACTTAAATAGGGGTCTTACATTCATTTCAATGTTTTAATGATTTAAGTAATGCGTGAAAGCAACAACTATGTATGTGGGGAAATGATATGTAGCTAAGAAAACCTATGTTCAAGTATTTTTACTCTCATACACCACTTAAATGAATTGTTTGTTTTAATGATTTAAGTGATATGTAAGAGCAACACCACCTAATTTAGATATGGTTATCTCCATGGATTGTTTCCCCTCTGTCTAATACATATAATTGGAAAATACTTTATCATTTATTTTGCCCCAACCACGAATATATATGGAGTTTTCATATCATGTTTTAATACTCAAATCAAGTAAATAAGCAGGCTAACTTGCTTCCAATCTACTGTAATAAATAAGAATGCGTCCCACAGATAAATCATCTTCTTCAGATTATTGATCTGTACAGCTTATGCTTTCATCAGTGTTAATCCTAGCTTTCTTCACACTACAAGCACTCAACTCGGATACTAACACATTCTCCGTTCCATTGTTAAACGCAAACAGGCGGGCTTCGTCTCCAACTGCCAGTGTCGGGTAAACCCTAGCTGTGATGCAAGTCTTTCCGCCTCCTCCAAAGTTCTCAATGATCGAGTGATCTATCTGTAAACATTAACAAGATTAAACTACATTAGAGGTCAATATTCCAGTCTAGAATTTCAACCCAGTGAATTAATGGATCATCATGTTTATGTCAAACAGTCGACTAAAGCGGATAGCTAAATGGGAAGGGGTCAAGTGAATCGAACATGTTGAAAGTCACTAAATACGTCCTATATAGGTTTATTAAACATTCTGAGTTAATACTGTAATAATGTTATTTTTTAATCATATTTAATGAATTACAAATTTGTAGAAAATTGGACAAGAAAGTGTTACCCAACCCATCCCATACTAGAAAAGTGCACTGTTTCAATGAGGACCCTTTTGACCTGTTACCCAACCCATCTGACCGCCCATCTTTCCACCTCGACACAAAAGGTATAGGTTTACGCACCAAGGTTCTTAGTGAAATTTCGTCTTGTTGAGGATCTATGTCGACAAATGCTCCGTATGTGGTTTTATCAAGCCCATTTCTTGTAGAAGACCTGGGATATGTAGATAATTTGAACAATGTTAATTGGTTAGCATCTAAATAAGATGCAAACAATTGAGTTTAAGAGAACCAACCAGCTTTGATCACTGCACATAAGCACAACATATTGTCCATTATTTTTGAAAACCCGAAAAAAGATTGCAGTTCGTTCAGTTAAGTCATTAGAAGCCAAAGCTAACAGCCCAAATGGTCCAAATTTGCCTCTGTTTGAAGCATCCATTTTGCTGCAGATAAGCTGTGGGTCAGTCCCACTTTGGTCCAGTTCTTCAGCTTCATCTAAATCAGTTAGGTTGAACAAAATCTTCACATCCGCCTTTTGTATGAGCAGGTACCCATATTAGTTCAAAAGAAGTAGAAACAGAATTGAAGTTATGGAGACTAAAGGTGTAAATTTCAGCCTGTTTACTTAAGAATATGGATTGATTCGATTTATGCTTCATATCTAACACGAATTACACTAAGGCCGCAAATCAGCCGAGTGGAGCTCGAGGTTTGACTACTTTAGGCTAAGCTCGAGCTCAACTCGATAACTTAACGAGCCTTCAAGATACAAGTTTGGGCTCGGCTCAAGCTCAACTCGAAAAGCTCGAATATGAAATTTAAAATAAAATTTAATAACTAAACTTATTTCAAATATATGTAAAAAGTAAATTAAATAACTAAATTAATTTTTAATTTGTATGGAAAAGATAACAAAACTTGACCAAAAGTGAAAAACGAGTTTACATAATATAATATGGATTGATTTGATTTAAGGATTAAATAACAAACTTATTTCAAATATATGTAACCTAACTTAAGATAATCGAATGTTTATTTAAAATAATATTTAATAACCAAACTTATTTCAAATATATACAAAAAGTAAATTAAATAACAAAATTAATTTTTAATATGTATGAAAATTATAACAAAACTTGACCAAAACTGAAAAACGAGTTTACGTAAGAGTATTTCGTTAATAATAATATTTGTAAATTCAATATTATACGTAGTTATATACGAATCTATATATTATATAAAACTTGAAAAGCTCGATAAGAGCTCAAGCCCGGACCTTATAAGCTCGAGCTCATTCCAAACTCGTTTGTAGGATCGAACTAGATAAAAGCTTAACTCAAACATACTCAACCTTGATAAAAGCTCGACTCATTTGCAACCCTAGATTAAATAGGTAAAATAAGAAAAATATCTTGAAGAAAAATGGGTCGGGTCAAAAGTTGCTATAAGTGTATTAACAAATACATAAACCTCCAAAATTACATTGATACTTGATACACTAATTACTCATAAAAGATTTAAATATATTGATACAAAAAGTGTTTTGGGTCAAACTAACTCAACGTGCAAAATTATCTTGATACTTAGATACACTAATTACCTAAGATTTAATGGCTTACCTGACTAGCTGTTATGCCCACAACTTCATGCAATGATCCACCTTCAAGTTTCTTATTTTGAAAACTAACTTCATTTTCATGCAACATTTCAATTTCCTCGATAGGCCATTGTACGAGCTGCTTCTGGTTTCGATCAAGCCAGATACTCCTTGGAAATGACTGCATGTTATTAGCCAATTCAAGATTTCATTCTTTCATGAAAGAAAATCTGTAAGCAGATATAATTAAATGAAAATGAATCGTTGATTACATGAAGCCCAGACCATCCTTTAGCGATATCATCAGCTTCAGAATCAGATTCATTCACCCAAGCCATCAAAATCCTTCGGTTTGTCACAGGATCATAGAATGACTTGGAGGCATAATACTTCCCGTAATCATATCTCAAAGTAGCAAGCGTTAATTCGTTTTGAGGAACAAAGTTTTCTTTCACAGGACTGTAATTCCCGATCATGTAATAATCTCTCGCATAATCAAATAATCCCACCTTCAACACATGCTTTATTCTAGGGTTCATAACAGATGTATCGACCCCATTCGTGCTATCGATCGACACCGGGAAAAAATCAGGGCATTCCCAAATCCCAGTCCCTGTAACAGTATGAAGTGGCGATTCGTGTCTACTCCAATTAACAAAATCCTCAGATTGGTAAAGAAACGCGATTCCCGTCTTATCTTTCTGACTTCCGACGAGTATTCGCCATTTTCCATCGTCGGCAATCCAGGCGGTGGTGGGGTCTCGGAAGTCGTCGTGTTGAATCCCGTCGGGGAGGTTTATGATTGGATTTCCGGTGTACTTGATCCATTCGCGAAGATAAGGATCGGATAAGTTTTTGGGGACGGCTAGGTTTTGAACTTGGCGGTCGTGGGAGTCGATTCCGGTGTATAAGATAACGGGTTTGTTTCCGGGAAGGATTGTGGTGGAGCCGGACCAGCAACTGTTGACGTCAAAAGGCTCGGTTGGGGAAATGGCCAAGTCAAGGTGGGCCCAGTTTATTAAGTCATGTGAAACAGAATGGGCCCAATACATTTGATCAGAAAAGAGTGGGCCAAATGGGTTGTATTGATAGAAGAGGTGGTATACTCCATTGTAGTACATTGGTCCTGCATGAATAATTTTATATATGGATTTATATGATAAAGAAGGTAATTTACATTATATTTTTCTTGATAAAAATTTCTAATAAAATCATATGAAACCACATGTAGGGCACACCATGCTCTTAATAATGTTAATTGTAAGAGTTACACTATAGTCAAGTTTTATTATTTAACCATAAAAAAATAAATCAAATAATAACCCAAAATAATGAAATTCATTTGAACATATGAACTATAGTCTATACATACCATATGATCAACATTAGTTGATTTTATAATCAACTCAGTGTTGGTCACAAACAAACAAACAAAATAGTAGAAACTATAATTAAAAGAATTGGGTTTTTTTATCACAGATAAAGGCACATTATGCATATATATTGTATTTTTCATAATAAATGCTAGTTCATACAATAGTCTCCAAGTTTTTTTAATTTTCAATTTTAGCTCTTGAGGGTAAATTTTTTTGGAAACCATGAATAACTAGAACAATGGTAAAATCGTTGAAGCTCACAACAATCCCCAATAATGAGTGAATTACTAATTTGATCCACGTGATATTATGTAAGTTTACGAGGTTACAACTCAAAATGATAAATATTAAAAGGGGAATATAATTTGTGCTTTGAACCTGTGACAATACCTATTTTAGAGGGAGGTGATTGGAACACAATATTATTTTGATATACACAACAATTATGATTTTTATGTCTTTGAAAACTCACTATTTATTTTTCTCAAAAGTATTATGATCCAAATATCATATTTTGTTGTGTATGGTGTTATGCACAATCATCTTCCATTTAAATAATGGAGATAATTTGTACACAACAAAAAATTGTTATGCATAAACATGACTTTTTTGCCCTTATAAACTTTAAATTATTTTTCACAATCATGTGTTTTAAGGATATTATTTTTCAAACACATAACTTTTTATTGATATGCCAAATTCTTGTTATGCACAATCACCTTTCATTTAAATAAGAGTGAATTTCTGATTTGGTCCCTGTGGTTTACTAGAAATCACTAATTTAGTCTTTTATTTTAAAAAGTTATTGAGATGGTCCCTTGATTTGATAATTTGTCACAATTTCAGTCCTTTAGTTAGAGTTAATTACAAAAATGGTCCCTATGGTTGTTATTGATTTTCACTTTTAGTCCTTTAACTTTAAAAATTACGAAAATAGTCACTATGGTTGTCATTTTGTTTCACTTTTGGTCCTTTAGGCTAACGCCAGTTAAAGTTGACCGTTAGTCAAAGGGTATTTTGGTCATTTTCCATCTTATCCTCATTTCCAAACAACTTTTCCCTATTATATTGATTTCCAAACAAGTTTTTTTGAAGGTTATCTTTGTTACCAAACCCCCCTTTATTAATTTTCCATTCTATTAAATAGGATGTTTAATTGTTCTTTTGGAATCTGGTTGTCCCGGATTAAATAGTCCTCTCTCTATCCCTCTCTCTCTCCTTAATACAGCCACCACCACCGCCGTTCCCCTCCTACCACCAACCCCTCTTCAGATCTTCAAACTTCTCCAACCCCTTCACCACTCTCAACCAACACAGCTCCGGTTGAACCTCCATCGTCGCCCAAGCACCACCACTCCCTTGATCCGCTAACATCATCGCTGCCATCGTCGCACTAACATCGTCGATCGCTGCCAGATCCGTCGACGCTTACCACCACTCCCTTGATTCGTCGTCATCGCGGCATCATCACCACTTGCAAATGAGTTTTCGCTATCGTTGAATCATCACCACCACCGCCGCCGCCACATCATCACCACGACCTTCTCTCTTATGCGATTAGGGTTTCTGGTCATCGATTGGTGAGTTGTTGGATGGACTAACAGTACTTCAAATGGTTTCAAAATTTGCTTTTTTACTGTATTAGAATACGTTTTGGGTTCATCCCCAAAATTGTTTATTCGATTAGGATTTCTTGTTGGTACTTGATTCGGATTTGTTTCTCTCATAATAGATTTCTATTCCAGTTTCTCTCTCGTTCGAGATTTTTGGGTTTGTTTCTTGTTCTTCGAATGTAAATATCTAAGTTGAATCTCCTTTTTCTTGTATGCGTTTTCAATATTTTTTTTCCCTTCTTGTGTGTTTGTTTTTGTTTATAATCCATTGGGTTTTTTTAGTTTCCAGAAATGTGTTAATCAATGACTGACTTGTTTTTATCATCTATTAAAGTTTGTGGTTTTTGAATGGGTTTAAAGGAGGAGATCGATCAGAGTTTATGCTTCATAGTCTACCTACTTAAAACACCATGAAGATTAATATCAAGAACACCAAAAACACTAGAGAATATTAACAAGATATAATTAAAATTAAAAATAACTTTTTAAAGATAACCAGTGATTAATAAATTAATTATTTATTAGTTAATCTTGACAAATGGTTAGTTAATAATTAATTGACAAAGGGATAGAAAAAGGTTGGAGGATGTTTGGAAATGAGGATAAGATGGAAAATGACCAGAATACCCTTTGACTAACGGTCAACTTTAACTAGCGTTAGCCTAAAGGACCAAAAGTGAAACAAAATGACAACCATAGTGACTATTTTCGTAATTTTTGAAGTTAAAGGACTAAAAGTGAAAATCAATGACAACCACAGGGACAATTTTTGTAATTAACTCAAATGTAAATGAATAAAAGTTTAAGTATATTTTTAGCGTGTGTAAAATATTCTAATTAAAAAAATATTAAGTTGAAGGGAGTGTGGGACTCGAAAATAAAGAAGCAAAGCAATAGCTATACATACGCCTTCACAAAAAAGAGGGAGGTAATGTAATTTTATAGTGGAAAAGTAGAAAGAGGATAGAGTGAGACGAACACAATTTTAAGTAAGGGAGAATTTCGTTTATATCCTTAAAAACTTCCTTAATTACGTATATATCCTTATAAACTTTGAAACTACATATATATCCTTATAAAATTTATAAACTCACATAAATACCCAACACTTAATTTAATAATAATTATTCTATTTAAGAACTAAAAACTCTATTTTAAATTGAATTGTTATTGTTAAAAAACTAATAAATCTGTAAAATTACAATATTACCCTTTTCCCAACTTAAAAAGAACTAACCCATAATACTCCATCGTCCCAAAGTTAAATCGAGTGCCATCACTAGATCAAATCAATTATAGGGTTATGGTTGATCCAAATCATCCAAAATATCGATCGGTTGAGAAGATTATGCTCAATTAACAGGACTTTGGTTTGATTCGTAATAGGTTATGGTTCGATTGAACCCTAAAATTCCAAAACCAGTATGATATATGGATTGTATATGGTTCGATTCGAGAGCGGTTATGATTCAATTGCAAATCGATATGTAGATTTTATATGGTTCAATTGAACCACTAATTTGTTTCGAATAAGCGTGTTGATGTCCATAGTGATTTCATGTCTATTGTTATATGAATTGGTGACATCTCTGCTGCAACTGGGCTATGGGTTTGCAAATTATTGATTAGGTTTAAGAATATGAAGCGACAGATACTACCAGGTTGTGAACAAGGAAGGAGAACAGGAGATTAAAGGAAATCTTATGGGTATTTTAGTAATTTAGTTATAATCTAAGTTAAAAATAATGTTTCTAAGTTTTTAAATAGAATAATTATTACTAAACTAAGTGTTTGGGTATACATGTGAATTTATAAGTTTTATAAGGATATATATGTAGTTCCAAAGTTTACAAGGATATATACGTAATTAAGAAAGTTTCTAAGGATATAAACGAAATTCTCCCTTTAAGTAAATATATATTTTTTGAGAAATGATATATTATTTTATTATTTTCTTCTAGTTATCCTCATATTGAAAAGATATATCATTTTTCATATTTTTCATGTGCATAAAATTTTAATTTAAAAACATTAAGTTAAAGGGAGTACGAGACAGAAAAAAAAAAGAAGCAAAACGCCTATAGCTTTGTGCCTTCAAAAAAAAAGAAAAAAAAGAGAGGAAGGTAATGTGATTTTATAATTGAAAAATAGAAA
The DNA here is from genome assembly GCA_032274825.1 of Drosophyllum lusitanicum. Classification (NCBI taxonomy): domain Eukaryota; kingdom Viridiplantae; phylum Streptophyta; class Magnoliopsida; order Caryophyllales; family Drosophyllaceae; genus Drosophyllum; species Drosophyllum lusitanicum. The sequence continues at coordinate 12,150 of JAUEJL010100871.1, forward strand.
GAGGTGAGAGTGGAATGTGTTTCGAACGCTTGTCACCAATGATGAAAAATATAAACTTTACGAGTCCACCTGCTTAAGAACTCTATCCCAATGTACTCATTTTTCCCTTTTATACATTTCGTTGAAGAAAAAGACAAAAAAATAAAACTCTATTGTTCATTACCTGTGCTAAATGTTCATCATCATTGATTTATTTTAATTAAGGATCAAGATTGTTTCTTGCGATTCTCGTAATAACGATGATTTTCAAATGAACCCTCCATATATATATTATATTAAATGGTAATTGTATAATTTTTATATGATAACTATTGGATTATTATTGGTTTTTTATGTCACAAATAGTTTATGTTTTCTATTCATATGGTGAAAATAGTATTGGTAACTTGAGCAAGCGGCCTTGGGGTAAACGTGTGAAGAAGTTACAATAAGAATTTTTACCATCCGTAGTGCAAGAATAAAGTGCTTATAACATCAAACATCATAATGTTAATTCTAATTAGTAGTCTCAGTTATGACTTGTTAATTATTTAACCACCTATGTAGTAATTGGGGCATTCTTTTATCGCGAGTCTGTCATATTTGATATGTTGTCACCCAGAATAAAACTTGCGTATTGACTTACCTCCTTCAAGTCTTTTGATTCCAACATTATCTTTTTCTGTAGAATAGATCCAAAAGGGAACTCTTCCTTTATCGATTTTAATCCATGTGAAGACTTACCTCCTCAAAGTCTTTCTTAAATTAACTATTAAATATTGAAGTTCAAGAAATTTATGTAAAATCTACAAGAATAACATTTTTTTCTAACTTTATAGTTTGAAAGTTGCTAAATTTGAGACGAATATTAAATTTTAGAAGTTGTTAATTTAAAAATATATTCAGTTTTGGTTAACTGAAAAATAAAATTGAAAAAATTATTTAACTGGTTTTTCAATTTAGGTTTTGGTTTAAGAAACGTGGAAACCAATTTTTTTGTTAACCAACTATAGGTCAACTGAATGTTCGATTAACTGTCAACGAATACTTCTTTTAGTTAGAGAGAAACGTTGAAACCAAAATTTTTGTTAACCAACTATAGACTGTGATTAGTAATAATCAAATCACTAATAAAGATA
>JAUEJL010100882.1:0-13266 GCA_032274825.1 Drosophyllum lusitanicum
AATAATTTTCAGAATAAAACTAATTATTTAATTAACAAGATTCAGGATGGATGGATGGATATATATGATCGATGCATACGTACCATCATATCATGGCCGCGATTAACAAGGGTTGCATTAGCAGGTTTATAATCTCGATCAAGCCTTCCGAGTTTAGATGTTGTTTGAACGCGTTTATGCGTGAGATCAATTGGCGACTGCATGTCTCCATGGTTACACATTCTCCATTCATGATGGATCTCTCCCCAATGATACGGCCCGTTTGGACTGTTGACATCATATGTGAACTCCCGTTCATCATCTGCTCCATGAATCCACCAATTTATATTAATTTAGTATAGTATTTCAAACGTACACAGATACAAATTAACGTAGGTAGGTTGAAGTTAAAGCTAGCTAGGGTTTTAATTTGTTAGTTTTAGGTAGGGATGACTTACCGACTTCTTGAGATATAGTGAAAGGTAGAAAAAAGATGATGAAAAGAGCAAATATGAAAGAAGCTGAAAACATTAATAAGCTTTTGCTATCCATCTGTTTATGCATGTAAATATATATAAAATCTTTTTTCAGTTTTTGAATCATAAGTTATTGATGTCTGCTTATGGATATATATATACATGTACGTGTGTGGGGAAGTGTTTCAATTCAATTCTAGTTCAAAAGGTGATGTGAATGTTTGAAATGGGAAGTTTAATTTATTAATGATGATTGACCATAGACTATGTTTTATATATTAATTTATTTCTAAAAATAGGTCAAGAAATTCTTTTTTTAAAAGGAATGAAAGGAAAATCTTGGCAGTCAAGATTGGGGATACCAATTAATTAAGAAACTTGTCAATTCAATTCTACCACACTAAATATTATATTTGTAATTAACTATAATTGATGATTAATTAGGTTAACTTTCTAGAAACCCGGCCATTATATAGGCAGTTGCAAAATTTTCAATTAACTAATTAAACATTAATTTTATTAAAAAAGCCAGCTTTAAAGTATTCAAGAACGTAATGTTTCTAGCTACCTCGTATGCATGTCTACGGTTCAAATCTAAGGAAAGAGGGTCAAAGAGGTGTTGAAGATATATAGAAGAAAGTTCAATTTTAATTCTTTTTTGTTGTTATCGTACGTGTTTACTTCCGGTTTTCTTAATATTTATGTATTTACTAATTAGTTCTTAAGCACAATAACAAACTCACTTATAAAGGAACTTTGTGTATATTGTTTAGTAGTTAATAAGTGATAAACATATAAGTTCACTAAGGCCGGGCGTATAGCCCTTCCCGAATGAATTCGGGTTTCTTCGGGTTGGGTGGGTTCCTTCGGGAACACCCCTACTCCCGTTTCGGGGTACCCCCTTTTTTCCATTTCGGCTTCGTGCACCCAAGACTCCCGAAATTCTTTTTTTTTTGGGTTTTGTAGAGAGAGATAGGAGAGAAAATATTTTGGTTGTTTAGGTTGATTTGGGATGAGTGCTACTTGGATTTTAGGTTAATTTGGGTTGGAAAAAAAAGGAAGAAAAACTGATGTGACATTTGGATTGAGTATTGCTATACTCATGACCTATGAACCGGGTGAATAAAAATAAACACGGGAGAGATTAATTAAGAGAAATTAATGAACACCCTAATTTTTGTAACCTTATGGTTTCAAAAATTCACATTTTAATTAGGTTTTTTTAAAACATCGCAGCATCATTAATTAAAAACATCATTAAATGCAAAACATTTTCAACCATTAAGCAAACCATCCTCATTAAGAAACCATGACGTTACCACGTAGTCAAATCGTCGTAACAATACTCATTTACATTCTTTCAAGAGTCAACCACAAGTTGGTAATAATAAACAAGAACATTAATAAAACTTCTCTACCCTCCGGTGTCCACGCTCACCAGGTCACACACTACACCACCTGCACAAGTACAAAGGCACATTTCAAAGAACAAGTGTCAGCTTTCACCTCGTCAATCAGCGGTAGTCACTAAAAAAATCACACTTTAAAGATTTACAGAACAGGTTCAGGTTTTAATGTGATAAATCTCAACCCGTAACTTAACCCACCCTTATAGCATCATAACATCCTCGCATGGTCACGTATCAACATTTAACATCATTACACACATCATTAAACATCGTAAACATCTTTCATCTCCATCCTTCGTTTGCCATCATCGTAATCATTGTTCTCAGTTGCGGTCTATCATTATCCATCGATACCCCCTAGTTACGATATGTGTGCCCAACAACCACTAAGGTTCCGATGTCTATCCGTACTCGTACCACATGTGTGCCAGGAAACTGCTAAGTCCCAAGGTCCGTCCGCACTGGCATTGGTACGCTAAGCGGCCCCAGCAAGTCTGGTACCAAGAGGGGCGCGACTCCCACTCGTACTCAAACTCCCATGGTCCCTCCGCCCTAGCTACTCCGACATAAGTCGTTCACGTGAAAGTACAACCCGTGCCCCCATCGCCAGGCCCTTCTTTCACCCTCATGGTTTTATGCACGTTGACCTCATCATTGTTAGTCAAACGCCACCTCAGTGTACAAGCACTTAAAGCACCGGTACACCATGTGATGTCATGGTTGTCTAGAAAACGCGACAACTAACCATCATCATGCTAGCAAGTCCTAGAAGGCACAATCTACCTACTAGGCATCATCTTACATTTTAGGAGTAAGTTATCCCCACCCCAAGTCATCATTTCATCACAGTTATAATCATCATTATTAAATATTTACATCGTAATCATCACAATATTCTATCACATTATTTCATTAAATAATTTAGTAATACATCGTAAGCAGTCACATAGTTCATTCAATCGCGTACATCTTAAGAGATTATCTTTGAATTGAAAATCCTTTCAAAAATGATTCTCTTCGTACTCAGGTTTAGAAAATAAATGAATTCCCCCCAGTCCAGCAAAGCAGTAAAAAATGAGTCCTCGTAAAAGAAACCAAGCTCAGAGAGCACCCTACAATCAAAGCTCTAATCGAAAACCAAAGAATTGCAAAGTACACAATCGCAAATCATGAATTGCAAACTACACTGATTTGCGATTCAACCCAATCGCAAATCTCCAAATCGAAAACCTCACAATTGAAAACCTTAATTGAATCATAAATCCCAATCGAAAAAACTCAATCGCGAATCACAATTGCAAACGGTCAATCAAAAAATAATCGATCGAAAACTATACGAATCACAAAACTAAATCGAAAAATGGATCGCAAACCACGATTGTGAATGATCCAACCGTAAACCATTTTACCCCACTCACAATCGTAAATCGCTAGTTTCGAAAATTAAGGCCTCCGATCGAGAACCTTGAATCGAAAACCAAGCAAAGCGGACTCAAGCCTAGTGGCAAATCAACCCTTAATCGAAAATCATCCTTCAATCGGAAATTACAATTTACGATTCATATGAATGAATCTCAAAACTCAAGAACACATATTTTATCAACTTTAATCATCAATTTGATTAAAAACTCGGTTTTAATTCCAATTTCTTATACGAGAGTCATCATAAACACATTACTCACACACCCTAATCATCCATTTCATCTTTTATCAACATATGATCAAACAATTTCAAAGTTATCTATTCAGTTTCATCGAACACACAAAACGATGGTTACAACCCGAAATTTTCACCAATTCACCATCTAAATTTGAGATTAATCATGCTAGAAGGTTTAGGAACTTACTTGGAATCAAATGGCAGCAAATCCTCACGAAAGATCTTCAAAATGGATCAATCTCTCTCCCAATACTCTCTCGACAGTTGATGAATACTCAAAACACACACTAATTACACACACGTTTTCTAAGTCAAAATGAAAAGGTTTTGTAACTCCCCAATTAGTCTTAAAGCATCTAATCACCTTAATTTAGTTTATAAACAAATCCTCAAGTTAATCTTTTCACCATTCCACCACAAACCTTCCAATTCTTACAGGATATCTAACAAAATAAAGATAACATCCGGCATAAGTAAATATTTACTTCCAAACTTTACACAAAATAATATTTCATAATTACAACATTAATTCAACGCTTACAAATTAAATGCTTGAATTTCAGGTACTTACAATTTTGGCCAAAGAAAGGTGTTAACCCCTACCAATGTTAGCGGGAAAAAACCATGTTCCCCAACGAACACAAAAAAAAAAAAATTGTAAAATTTTGGCCGTGTTCATTGGTGAAAACCGTAAAATTAATAATTTACTAGTAAAACGTAAGAAAGAAATAGATTGGAAAGTCTCTCTCTCTCTCTCTCTCTCTCTCTCTCTCTCTCTGACACACACCGTTTTATTGCTAGACCAGCGAGAACCTATTTTGGCCCTCGATTAAAATAAGTTAATGGCTAATAACAGAGGAGGGATCATTAATGAGACATTAATAGGAGTATTTGGAGAAAATCAAGTCTCATTAAATAATGACTCACCCACCCGTACGCAATTCATGGTTGGATAAATATATAAATAACCAAAATACTCCTATTAATAAGCATTAATAGTTGTTACATATGGTTCTCGCATCAAAAGTGGTTTCCAAATGAACTTCTCCCTATATACATAGGGTAGAGTTCAAAGGAGAACTAATTTTGGTCTGAAAATTGTAAGTGTCAATCTTGATCCTCATTTAAATAAGAGGTATATTAAAAAAAAATTAAGTTTCACTCATTAATTAATAAGAGTCCACCAAAACGTAATTCACTTTTCAGTAAATATTTAAATTACCATAATACACCTGTATAATGAAATGGTTATGTGAGAATTCTTAAATCAGTCTTTAATTCACCGTGGAGAGTCTTTTATTTAGTTTAATTTTGACTTTTCTTCAATGTCCAACGTCATGTTCCATATATATATATAGATAGATATAAATGGGGTGGGTGTAATTTGATAACGCGGTACCTGACTTTGATCTACTACACTCGATTCTTGTATCACCTTCCACGACTATTCCCCAAATGAAAACTCCTTTTTTCAATTTCTCAATAAAAAGGTGTGCAATTTAAAACTTTTGCAGAATATAACAAATAAACTTTTCAAAACCAAATACAAACAAAAATATTTAAAAACATTCAATAAATCACTAGCGGATAACTGCCATACAAAATGCTTTCATATACTAAAAGTTGCACAACAATTCCGAGCATATTCACCAAGAACTTCGCCCATTATTTAGAATTACGTGAAAATCAACGGGTATGAGCTATAAAGCTTAATGAGCAACTTAATAATATATTTATAGATACTATTCACAAATACAAGGTTAAACTTTATTATTACAATACTTTCTATAACTCAATAGAATTTAATAGTAACACCCTCTTCTACAAAATTGACACATAACCCTACTAGTATTTTGAAATAGACCACTCTCTAACTTATCTTTCCATTGTACCGGTTAAAGTGCCCATATCCGTATATTAGAATCTTTTATTCTAGCTCCAAACCCCCATGGTCAAATAACAAATACTGAACCTTATAAATTGTATATGTAGAATGCAGAGCAGACAACTGTGTATAAACTGTATCATAAAATGTATGTTAACTATAATGAATACGGGATCCCAATAACTGTAACATTTTATAACTAGCGCCAGTCATGACACTAATACACAATACTGTTATGACTCTGTTACTCCTTTGAACCACTTTCTATTACCAAATCATCTTATATTTATTACAAATACTATTATAGGTTCTGAGTATGTGTATTCTCATTATATAATTGCTTGTAACTTTACGCTTTTATCACTTATCGTGTAAGTAATACTTTATTCGTCTTTTGGTCTTTTGTTTAAGCATCGTGAATATTATCACTAGTTCACTTCAATAATTATTAAATCCTTCTTCATTACACACTTGTGTTCGACTCATAAACTATATTCCCTTTCTCATGCCTATTTACATTATCATACTTTTAAATCGTTAATTTGCTACTCATTACTTTTCATGTATATAATACTTGTTTATTATTTTACTTTTAAATACACAAGTACTTTACACCTCATTATCGTACATCACAACTCATATTTGCTATATAATATTATAAACATTTATCTATAAATCACTATTTACGAGTACCAGATCGAGATACCCACCTGCTGTTAAAAGCTTCCAAGTATCTCCACTTATGTCCTTCTTAAGTCTCCAATAACCTAAGTAAACATAATACATCATTATATATCTTTGAAATACTAAAACCAAGATTTACAATCTAAGAAGGTCACTTACGTGCCACGACACAGCTGTGTTGTTTAACACAGCTCCCTAACACCTATGCCTAGTCAAGGCACACCCTGTGATTATATAGGGAAAGACACGACGTGGGCAACTCAAAGGCACACCCATGCTTTAGGGACATGCCTGAAACTTACTAGGGCTAACGACACGTTACATTTTTCGCACGGCCTGTGTACCATGCATGACACACCAGGCCGACATGCCCTCAAGATATTGGACACGCCCCGCCCATGTCCGCTAAAATCGCAGAATGTTGTTCTTTGTGAACAGCTTCGGATCCATCTCAAACTCAAATCCAGTGGCTAAAATCAACATGCAATTACTTCTTGGTGATCTACTAGGTGTTTAAACACTAATTTAGCTTGGAATCATAACATGCCAAGGTTGTAAAAATCATTCGGCAGTGTATAGTCGGTCGACCATCTTCAGGCGATTAATCGGTCTCGACGGTGATTAGTCAGTTTCTCAACGGGGACCCTAAACTATAAAGGAATTTATTTTTAAAAAATTAAAAATTAGCAATAGCCTAACAAAATAAGTCAAATAACCATTACAAAATTTAACAAACTTGAAATAAATATATTAAATTTATTATTAATTAACAAATATCACCTACTTACATATATTTATTTTAGTTTTTGGGCTCTTTTTTTTTAAGTCTTTAGGGCTTTTTAGTTAGACTTGTTAGTACTTCTTGGGCCGGCCAATACAACAGCCCAAATCTGTTTATGGAGCCATCGATACCTAATACTCACTAGTCCCAAGGCGGCTTCACTTCACAATTCGAATACGGTAAGTTGAAGCATAAATCAGAAGTCCAAATCCTCTCCGGCCGGCACGCCTTCTCGTAGCCGGCGACTCCTCATCATCAATCGTTGATTTTGACCATCACAGATGACTCATACTTGTCCACCATCGTCGATTTGTACCTTTCTCGTTGATCTGCATCTCCTCTGGTTCGTCTCCTAGACCTTGATCGCCTTCAAGTAACCTTTTTACCTTGACCGTTTGGCCAATTTTGACCAATTCAGCGTTTTTGACCGGAACGGCGAGGGTCCGATTTACGAATGGCGGCCGAGTTTTACAACACTGTAACATGCAATAGAAATTCTATCGCTAATCTATCTATTTACTCACGAACTTATTAAGAACTCAAGAACACATGAAAAAGAAGAAAGACTAACCTTGTTTTCTTGCTAAATTATTGTTGGATTCATGGTAATCTTCTTGTATTTGAATAATCTCACTTTAATCAAGATTGATTTCTTGCTAATCATCCTTTCTTTCTCTACATTCTCTAACTCTTTTTCTCTCTAAACACACACACCACAAGGAACATACACATAAACTATGTGTTTAGGTGTACTTGTTACTATTTATAGTGAGTTCCTTAACGGGTGCTTTATACCCCTTTTTGAACTTGCAAATTAGTGTTAGATGTGACTTTAATACAAATTTGGTTAAGAGTCCATTAGTTGTTCGGTCAGTTCACATTCTGTTAGCTGATAGTGTCTGTTATAGTTGTTTTGTTAGTTGAGTCAGTGCAGTATAAATAGCATACGTATATTTCAATTTTCGGTGGTACAATTAATCAAATATTTCCATTAGTACTGTTCAAGTGTAATTCTCTAAGTTCCTAACAAATTGGTATCATAGCGTGGTTCTAATCAAAACGCTTCTGAAATTCGATTCCAGTTCTTAACAATTGATCGAAGCAATTTGTTCTTTCATCGACTGCGCTTCTTGCGATTGCAATGTGGGCAATCAATTGCATCGATCTTGAAGTACGATTCAAGGTGGAGGGCGACCGCAATTTGAAATCGACAGGTGTTCAAGGTGGAGCGATCAGACTAAGGGATTGCAATTGGTGGTCGATTTGAGTCAATTAGTGTTCGGTTGAAGTCCGGCACCAAGAATTAACGATGGACAGTTAATTGGTGGCGACTGAAATTGGTGGTCGAGATTGGAGCTGAGGATCAAGAATCAATTGCAAAATCAGTGATAGTGTTGTGATTTTGGAAGTCGACAACAACAATTGAATAGGTAGCAATCGGGTGATTGAGTGAATTGGTTCAAGAATTGAAAATTCGACACTGATTTTCGAATTAATTGGCCCCTGATCAGCAACAATTGGATTTTCTTACATCAGTTAGCGAGTTGGCACAAAATTGAAGTTGGTCGTAGAAGTTCTTGAAATTTTGAAATGACTTCTAATATTAAGATTGACAAGTTCAAGGGTAAAAATAACTTCAACCTATGGAGAATCAAGATGAGGGCTCTTCTAAAACAAGGTATATGGACTCCTTTGGCTGGTCAAAGGCCAAATAACATCGCTGACTTTGCTCCACAAGATGAGAAGGCTCATTCAACCATTTTATTATCTTTGTCCGACGAGGTGATATACGAGGTAGCGGATGAGGAGACTGTAGTGTCTTTGTGGTTGAGATTATAGAGTCTTTACATGACAAAGTCATTAACAAACAAGTTGTTGAAGGAGCGGTTGTTCTCGTTGTGTACGAAGGAAGGAATGGCTTTGAAGGATCATCTTGATGAGCTGAAGTCCATTATCATGGATTTAAAGAATGTTGAAGTCAAAATTGAGGATGAAGATGTTGCCCTTGTATTACTTTTTTCTCTACCTCCCTCATACGAAAATTTTGTTAATTCTTTACTTGTTGGCAGAGATACAATCACATTGGAAGAGGTCAGATTGAGTTTGAATTCAAGAGAGCTTCATCATAAGGCTTCGGGGAATGGGAATGGATTTTAAAGTCAATCAGCTGGTATATCGGTTGTTGATGGTGATAGAGGAAGAGAAAGAGGTCGATCCAAGGGTAGAAGATCAAAAGTGAACCTCAAAGATGTGTGTCATATTTGTAAAGAACAAGGTCATTGGAAAAATGAGTATCCTAAACGAAGAGAGAAAGTATCTGTTGCTGTTGCAAAGAATGACTCGGATTCAGAGGCTAATTTGGTATTTTTAGTTGCAGATTGTCAAAGTGTTGCTGAGTTACAAAATCAGCGGGATGAATGGACACTTGACTCGGGGTGTTCATATCACATGACACCAAATAGAGGCTGGTTTGATGCTTATGAAAGTGTTTCAGTAGGAAATGTGTTAATAGGGGACAACACATCATGTGAAGTTGTTGGAATTAGGTCAATAAGCATCAAAATGCATGATGGAATACTGAGAACCTTAACCAATGTTCGTCACGTGCCAAACTTGAAAAAGAAACTTGATTTCTTTGGGAGTCTTACTAAAGGGTTCAAGTACAACGGTGAAGGAGGAGTGATTAAGGTCATAACTCATTTTAACTCATTTTTGGCTGGGACATGTTAGTGAAAAAAGCATGATAATTCTGAGCAAAAGGAGACTTCTTGGAGGTCATAACTCATAACGTGGCTGAGTAATGCTTTTGTGAACATTGTATATTTGGAAAACAAAGGCGGGTGAGTTTTTCAAATGTGTGAAAAACAAACCATGTTATTTTTGTTTTTCATTTAAATTTATTATGATATAGTAATATACATATATATATATTTATATATATATGTGTGTGTGTGTGTGTGTGTGAATTAAACCGACATGAAAAGCTAATTAGTATAAATTTACTCTTTATATAAAACAAAAGAAACTTTCATATTTTAAAAGGAATATAAAGTTTAAATTACAAAAATAAAAAATATTAAAAGAACAACAAAAAATAATTTGAATTCTTGAAAAAGTAATTCAAATAAAAAATATTTAACTGAACTTAAAGGAAAACAAAAGATAAATAAAAAGGTAATAAAGAATATCCTAAAACTCACTTAGCAAACTTTACAAAAATAAATAAATAAATAGAATGCAGCTTCCAAGAGTAGAACATGAGCCCCCAACTTCATGAGACATATGAGTCGACATATCCTTATGACCTTATCTAGTGGGCTAATTTTTAGGTTGTGTTTATTCAAGAAATAAAATATATAATAGAAATTTTACTTTTTTCCCTCTGTATTATAAAAGGTTGTATAATATTTCTATTTAGGGAAGAGTTTTTAAATTTGTGGTCTTACAACTCTCTCTTACTTATTTGGATTTCGTCCTCGAAATCCAATTCTACTACTACTAAAAATATTACTCTCAACTTTAAACGCCTTACCTTTACATTTCTGAGTGAAGGTCTACTCATAGGAGTTTCTCTATACTTGTTACTAATTCTGTCTTTCTGAAATTAATCACCTTACCTATCCTATCTTAGTACTGTAATTTCTGTTCTACCATACTTGAGGCCATACATATAATACAATTTTTAATCAATCTTCTTGTATAGTTAACTCAACACATGGCCATTATATTTGTATATATATCTTCATTAATTAAGATGACCTTTGCTAACCTTATACATCCAGTCTCATTAATATATTTCTTGACATTCTTTCACTGTTATCCTTGCATTGTCCATCTAATCTCTGCATATACTCCTCCACTATACACTTTTATGTTGCTATTTTAAGTTCTTGTTTTGTATTACTCTATTTAAATCTCAAGCTTTATTTACAGATACACTAAATTTGATTTTCTTTATAATCTGTATATTATGGCCTAATTAAGACTTTTAAAATTATTCACCTATTTCAGTTTAATCATATTTGATCTAGTTTTAACTAGAACTTATCATATACCACTAAACATTATAAATTATCATATACTTTCACCTTATGTAATCATTTCATTCACCAATTCATAATCTCGCGCGGTATCACCTAGTTCATCTAATAACTTTTGCCACTGTTACTTATTATCTTATAATAATTTATGCAATCAGGTATCCTCCTCAAATCATACTCAAATCATTCTAATCACTCATCCAATCTTACTCAAATCATTCTAATCACAAATCGATTATCTTGTTGTAACCTTCATTTCCTTTCTTACGTTTCAGGTGATATAATCTTCTTAGAGGTCTTTCTTGACTTATCTAAAAGGACACTCCTAAATCGTCTCTTATGTTTTTGAAAGAAATTCTAATTAATTCGTAGTATTGAAATAATAAATTCTTCACACTGATCTTATATTTCTTCACTGCACTAATCATCAAACATTTATTTTTGATACCGTCTTATAAACTGTTTCTGATTAGTTTGCTCAATCAAATCTTAACTTGTTTCTCTAATTCATTCCTTTTATTCTTAAAACTAGATATATTTTATAATTTGTGTGTCATCTAGACCATATCCCAATACTATTCTTATATTACTGAATCCAGTCTCTAGTATCTCTCATACTCTTATATTTCTTTACCATTTGTTCTATCTTTTATCACATATTTACTTTGAATGCAGAACTCACTGTCTTTCTTCATTCTTGTTCTCTTCTCTAATTACTTTCATTCAATGTATCATTTCTTAATTTTAATTCTTGCACTCATGATTCATATCTCAAACGGTGTATGATCTGTTTTGCTTTACTTTGTTCATCCATACCTATTCCTTGTTCTTTTCGTTCTATATCTGGTTTATCTATTTACACATTAATTATTATTTACTCCTTACACTTTCTTGTTTGAGTTTTATAGGCACATACTTTCTTCTTATATATTTATCTATGTTGTTGATTTCAACCGTCACTTATTCATTCTATTTTACTTTTTATATTGTTATTTTATTACAATACATCTTCTACTTTTACTTCACAAAATATAATTAGCTTACCGATTCTTCTTTTTCACTATATAAGCACACATTTTTCTATACTGTATTACTTGCCTTGCTTTGAATAATACTTAATAATAACAATATAATTTCTTTCTCTCTATAAACTTTTTTCCCGGAAATTATATCCATCGGCACCGGTGGATATCTTTCATCTTTCTACTTGGAAACCGAGGTCAATACTTTCATGCTCAACGATAAGCTCAACTTTCACTTTCACATGCTTTTCCAATTTCACGTGCTCATTAAAGAACTCTGCTTTCACTTTCATGATAAACTTTCACTTTGAAGATAACCGGTGTCATTCGGACTATATCTATAACTTTATTACTTTATTTCATTTTACTTTTTATTTCTTATGACTTTCCTCTTTTGCTCATACTTTCGCATCCTATTGATTCTGATCCAGTATTGGTTTGCTTTTAATCTCTCAATATTTTATCATATGATATTTTTAGTTATCTTCATTTGGTATGTAATACTTTTAGGTGCTACATTTCTTACTCTGATGTGGTATGTTATACTTGTCTTTTTGTAACATCAACTTTCTCTTATTCTGGGTTGGCTCTTATGAGCATTCTTATATCACTTTATTACACCCACGCGTATAACCCATTACTCGATTTATGTAATGCCCCAAAATATTAAGTTTATAATTTAAATCATTTATTAAATAATTAACTTGCTATATAATTTTGCATGAGTTTATGGAATTAATTAAAAAGTTCAATTCATATGAGTTTCTTATGATTAAGTGAGTTAAGGGACTGGAATTGTAATTATCAAATGTTATTATATTAGTATGGGATTATTTTTGTGGCTAAAATTTAAATAAAAGAACTTGGAAGGCTGTTTTTGCTAAATGCTCATAGTGCAATATATAAAAAGAGTTGTATCACTTGTTAAAGTCAAAAATTGGCTGGAGAATGTTGCTGGAATAATCTAGGGAAAATAGAGCCAAGTAGAAATCAACATTTCAAGAAAAATAAAGAGAATTGAAGTTGACTAAACTAATTCAAGAGTAACATATGCATCATAAGCCCTAAATTAGTGTTAATTTTGAGATTTAGGTCAATTGTACAAAGAAAAAGAGTGTTCTTGGCTATGCAGTTATCGGTGGGAAATTAAATAGCGGTCAAAGTCCCTGATTTGGGATAGCGGTTATCGCGGTGGGATATTTGTGGGATAGCGGTTTAATATTACATTAAAGAGTGTGAGGGGATTGAGTGTGGCAAGGTGCATGTAAGGAATTCATGGGTGGGCAATCCAATTGAAGGAGGAGGAATTGGACGGCTAAGATTGGTTCTC